>LNAC01000026.1:830821-951557 GCA_002007465.1 Ailurus styani
AAAAAAAAAAAAAAAAAAGAAGATCTGTTCAATTCTTTTGCCTAAAAAAAAAAATCAGGTTGTTTGTCTTGAGTGGTAAGAGTTCTTCATATATTTTGGACGAAAGTTTGTTTTTGTTTTTGTTTTAATCAGAAGTATGTTTTGCTAACATTTTCTCCCAGTTAATGATATGTCTTTTCATTTTCTTAAAAGTATCTTTGGAAGAATAAAAGATTTTTAATTTTTAAGAAGTCAAATTTTTCAATATTTTAGTAGCTTTCTCCTAGATGTTTAGCTAGACTTACAAGAATAGATGCCCTACCAATGACTTGTATTTAAATGTTTATAGCATTTTGGGCGCCTGGGTAGCTCAGTGGGTTAAATGTTTATAGCATTTTATTTGTAATAGTCTCAAGTTGGAAACAACCCAGATATCTATCAACTAGCAAATGGATTAAAAAATGTTTTATATCCATACAATGGAATATTACCTAGCAATAAAAATAAATGAACTACTGATATCCATAATAACATCAATGAATCTCAAATGCATTGTGCTAACTGAAAATGCCCAACAGAAAAGGCTATATGCTATATGCTTTCATTTTTACTCAATCTTAAAAAAGACAAAACCATTCAACAGAAAGTAGATCACAGTTCCTAAAGGCTGGAGAGAGGGGAAAGGGCTTTTTATGCCCAGTGAGCAGGGGCTCAAGTGAAGGTACAAGTAATTCATTTTGGCTAAAGGACAGGGGGCATGGGCTCGGAATGAGAGTGGGTTGAGCTCTGACAGAACTGATCACTTAAGGGTGCCTGGGTGGGTCAGTGGGTTAAAGCCTCTGCCTTCAGCTCAGGTCATGGTCTCAGGGTCCTGGGATCAAGGCCGGCATCGGGCTCTCTGCTCAGCAGGGAGCCGGCTTCCTCCTCTCTCTGTCTCTCTGCCTGCCTCTCTGCCTACTTGTAATCTCTCTCTCTGTGTCAAATAAATAAATAAAATCTTAAAAAAAAAAAGAACTGATTACTTAAGCATATGTTGTGTGAACTCTGGGAAGAAGGCCACCTGATAGCTAAGACATTATAAAATCCAGCTAAGAGGGAAGAAATGCCATGACTAGTATTAAGAGAATAACAACATATGGTTAGGAAAGTAACTGGTTATCTACTTTTTTAATTAGAAGGGATCCCTAATAATAAATTTGGAATAACAGGCAGAAATTCATGATCTCAGAAGACCATGAGTGTAAAGGAAAGAAAAAAAATACATATCCAATCAGAGTTTAAGTATCAAGATTCACTCTTCACTGTTGCATCAGAAATAGAGTCTGAATATTCCAGTATTATAATGAGTTGGAATAATCAGTAACTTGAAAAGAAGCATTAATTTCCTAAGCCAGATCTAAAATCTTTTTATTAAAAACTTAAAATAGAAATTGTGGCTCCTGATATTCATTTAAAGAGGTTACCTTCAAAGATGAGAGAAAATGAGTTAATACTGAGTTTAGTGATCTAAATATATTAAGAGGTTGAAGATTTTTAAGTTCAGAAGCAGTGGTTAGTGGACATATTCTTCAAGTTCATGATTTGGCCAAAACGACATGAAGGGTTTTATTTGAGGGGAAATTAAAAGAGGATTTTGCTCAAGAATTTAATTTCCTAAATCTGTCTTTCTTTTCTTCCTTTTTTTTTTCTTTTATTCCCCCCATAGCAGGTCAGCACAAAATTTCAGAATTAGATTCATCTGGCATTTTTCTCAGAAAGACTCAAAACTAAAGGATTTGTTGTGTAGCTGAAAGTGTATTTATTTACTGGTCTTTGCATTCATGCCTATGGAATGGTACCTTGATATGCTATCCAGTATTTTCAGCAAGATTAAGAAGCCAGGGGATATCAACAGGTTGGAATCAGTACCTCTAATGTTTTCTTAAATTAATGGATTATTTTCAACTCTTCTGAAAAATCAGAAAACTTGGTACAATTTCCACTTGCGCTAGATCATCCCTTCCAATGTTCTATGAGGCCATCTTCTTTCATATCATGTATGTGGCATGTGATCCCACTCCTGCCATGTGCATCCCATGGTCACTCCCACAGGTACTTCACTGTGAAGGGGGGCCCCTTGGTCGAATGGTATTCTGTGTGAGGCTCCCTGTTTGTAGATCTTACACTATATAAGCCCCTGAGTAGTCATAGCTGGAATATGTACATATTCTTGTGAAAACACTTGCCCTTCTAGAATGAAGGGGGTAGATGACTTGCCACGAATGTCCAGTCAGTCCTCTTGAGCAATGGTACCATTCCAAGATTTCAGTATTGGTCTCTGTGGCTGGCAGGTTGGGCATTCTGAATTGTCTGTAATCTTAGTAAATGGGAGCCTATGGATCCAATGCCTATGCCCATCTCTGCCACCACGGTTACCCTGTTCCTGTGTCCACTGTGTCAACTAAGCCCAAAGATTAGCTGAAGCGTTTTGTCTACTTGGTTGTGCAGTGCAGAAGCCCCCCAACACCTCATGCCCATTTCCTTATGTTCATTCACATGCTTCTACTCCAAATATCCTTGCTTCTGGTCTTCTAGTCCTTTCCCTTACAGTATGGTTATAATGCATCCTTTGTTCATTTTTGGTTTGTACCTTCATATTATGCTGATCTTTTCATAAACCAAACTGAACCTTTTTTTCTCCTCTTTTATCTGGATGGACAAGACCCTTCTATGGCCAAAAGTGAAATGATAACTGAAGGAAGGTCACTGGAGAAGTGCTGGTGGGTGCTTTGGAGATCTGGGCCATGCAGCTTATTTAGGTCCTCCAATCCTGCTCAGACGCACTTCCAGTCCACTAGGATGGACTGTCCTGGGCTCTTTTGATATTATGCATGGCAGGTCTGACAGAACCCAGCTTATATTAAGCAGTTTCAGAGACATGGCTACTGGATGTCATGGTAAATTGTTCTACACGTTCCAGGGCCCTGTTAACTGACCAGGAGCTGTTTCTCAAAAGGAGTAAAATTGCCCTCTGCTGATGCCATGGTCACAGGCTAGAATCACCAGAGCTTGTGACATATTCTCTCTCTGGGGCTTGTCATAACATCACACTGCTTTTCTTTTAACCTTTTACTCTTCAAACACACCTGGCCTGGATCATGTGGCCTGAGTGGCAGGGCTGTTTGTACTACAGCCTAAATTTTCTGCAGATCCATTTATTGCTTCTGGCTTTATTCAGAGCTAGCAGCCTTTTGTGTCACTTAGTATATTAGCCAGAGAAGCAGAACTAGATGTAAAATTTGTTGCCTCAGAAACCAAAAGCCCCTTCAAGCACTATGCTTCCTTCTCCGTAGTAAAGGATTAATATACAGAAATTTACCTTTTACTTTGTAGGTGTTGTATCGGCATGCCCCTAACCATAGGTCCCTGTAAATTGTACTGAATTGTCAGTCATCCTTGAATCTTCGTAAGTTTTTTCTCACTCTCTCTGGAGTGCATGTCTCCTACTTAAGCTTCAGAATATTCATAAACTCTTGATCGTTCTAATTGAACCACAAAACACTGTCAATATAATGGACCAATGTAATATTCTGTAGAATATTTCTCATTTGTATCTCTTTGGACTCCATTATGACAGAGGTTGTGAGAGAGTAACATATTTCTAGACCAAAACTGTATATGAATATTGTCATTCATCTCAATGAAAATGTATGATCTCTGCGGGTCTTTTTTTTTTTTAAGATTTATTTATTTGTGTTTTTTTTTAAGATCTTATTTATTTATTTGAGAGAGAGTGAGCAAGAGCAAAAGAGCATGAGGAGAGGGAGGAGAGGGAGAAGCAAGCTCTCTGCTGAGCAGGGAGCCCAATGGGGTTCCATCCTAGGACTATGGGATCAAGATCTGAGCTTAATAGACTGAGTCACCCAGGCACCCCTTATTTATTTATTTTTAGAAGAAGAGAGTGAGAGAGAGTGTGCATGCATGTGAGAGGGGCTGATGAAGAGGGGGAGAGAATCTTAAGAAGATTCTGCACTGAGTGTGGTACCTGACTCGGGGCTCGATCTCAGGACCCTTAGAACACGACCTGGGCTGAAAACAGGAATCTGGGGCTTAACCAACTGTGCCACCCAGGTGCCCCATACAATCTCTGTGGTTCATTATTCACTGGATAGAAAAGAAGCACTTGTCAAATAAATGGCTACATACCAGATCCCTGAGACTTTATCAGTTGGCTCTTGAAAGGATACCAAGTCCATCAGAGTAATTTTGGTCAGGGTAACTGCCATGTTGGGCTTTGAGTAGACTATGGTCTCTCTGAGATCTGTACAGTTTGCACAGGAATCAAGAGTAACATACTAAATGAATACATGATAAGAACCATCACCGGTACATCTTTTAGATCTTCAGGGATGGCATACTCTTCTCATCTCACCCTGAGATTTGGTAGTTTTTAAAATTTAATATCTTGATGTGAAGTGGAAAGACGTTGGTGAGGTTTCTTAACATGGCTTTCCTTGCTGTCACTGCTCTCATTCCAGAGATCTGAGACCTACTGTGAGTTACCCCAATGGCCAAGTATGATAATCCCAACTATACATTCAATAACAGCCAGGCATTTAGTAGACTATTAGGTGTTGGGTATGAATAGAAATGACACCTGGAAATCCAAAACATTACTGTGACCCGCCCATCAGAGGGGTGATATACAAGGACCAGATAGGAAATGGTAGAGTCCTGATAAAATCTAGTTTTCAGTAGGACCATTGAAGACAGCTTCTTTAATGTTAGTTGGAGGTCGAACTCCATCTCTGTGGGAAGATGAGGAAAGAAAACAAAAGAATTTTCTATCCTGGCAAGGCAGATGCTAGCATTTTGTACTCTTGGGAAGATACTTGTGTTTCATAAACATTCATTGTGTTCAGTCCTAGGGATAAAGGAAGGAATGTAATATCTCCTTTCTCATGCTATTTAGACTTGTAAAGGAAGACCAAAAATGTGGTAATTAATTGTAATTATTTCTATGTACTCTACCCATAATATACCATGTGTTATATACTCTGCGTAATACAGTGATGATTTTATGCAACTACATTGGTCACAAGCCCACAAAACAGGACCTGCATAGGGGATTCTTCTCTGGAGATAGAGGGAGGAACCTAGAGTAGTAAGTATTTATTGACTCCTTAGCATCCATTCTGTCCCATTCCATTTGACTTTGTAAGATCCATTTGAATAAGGTGGAGTTAACTTCATCCTCAGATCCTAGGCACAAGCCATGCAGATACATTAGGAGAAAAAGAAAACACCACAAGAACAAAATTTTGTTGAAAACTGACCTCCATGCTTCAAAGCCAAAATATAACTCCAAGACAGAGTTTGGGATAAAGAGGAACAAAAGCTTTATTGTCTTGCATGCCAAAGAGGCTGTAGCAGGCAGTGGCCTTCAAAATCTGGAAGCCTTTCTGGAGGAAGGGGCTGGGGAATTTTATAGGGAAATACAGGATCTAGCCAGTTTCAACAGAAATTGTGTCTGTGCTGGCAGCCTTGTTAGTCATTTTCAGGGTGGTACCAGGTTCCCGAAATGAAACTAAGAAGGGAGGAGGGGAGTATTGCAGAAAAGAGGTAAAGGTTATCTTAAAAACAAGCTTTGCTGAAGCATCAGTGCAGCCATTTTGATTTTTGTTCAACTTTGTGCTTTTGAGTGGTTTTGAAACAGGAATTATACAACTGTCATCTGGCTGTTCTCAAGCCTGAATGTTCCCCTTTGGCCCCTCTTGGGGCCTTGATATGTCAATTGTCAGCTGCAAGTAGGAATTTTGAAGAGGGAAAATGGGAAATCCTAAGAATTGGGGACAGTGTGGAAAAGGCAGGAGGAAAAAGAAGAAAGAATAAAAGTAAGAAAGAAAATGATACACAAAGGATTACTGAGTTATTTAATTGTATTTCTGTCATACACAGAGATGGAAAATGACATAAGAAATAAAGATACAAAAATATATAACAAATATGGAAAGAACACTTGCTCTACTCCTCTTTGATAAACTTCCTTTTATATCCCTCCATTAGGTATTGCAAATCTGTGCCACTTCGCACAAAGTCCCACCCAATCCATGAGTGGCCCACTCTAAACAGATCATTTCTCTTACCACAGAAAAGTGATGTCATCGTGATCAAATGACTCGGCATTCTACCATTCTAATTACAATAGTTCCTCCAACCACAGTTGTTCTTTTTCATTCTCTCAAGTCTCCAGAGGTTGTTTCCCACATCTTTTTTGAGGCGAAAGCCCCCACGTGTACTCTTCATCTCTTCTCTAGACCTAGTTTATCTGTTTCCTCTTCAAACTCTTATTTTCTAAAGACTCCTTCCTTTCAGCTTAGACATATGCTTAATCTCTCTGTCTTTGAGAAATTTCTCCAATATATTGTATTGCTTTTTGGCTAGCTTTTTGAGGAAAAAACCAAATCTACGCTTGCTTCTTCCACTCATGCAATATTACCGAAGCACCATCGGCAGGTAATAAATGATCTGATTACCAAATCCAAAGGACTGGGCCTCACTATGACATTTCATTTTTTAATTATTCCTTCTGTGTAGGAGCTCTATTCCCTTGGTTTCCCTGACATTTTCTCTTAATTATCTTCTTACACGTCACTCACTGGATAGAATTTTTCCACTTGCTATTTAAACTTTTATGTTTCTGACTTCAGGTCTCAGTCTGTGTCTCTCCCCAGGAAACCTGAATTCCCAAAACCTATGTGCTGGTTGGTACCTTTGTACCTCTACTTAAGACTTTTCTTCAAGTACCTGACCCATTAAACTATTGCCTACTAGATACATGCACCTTAAAATAAATCTCACCGGAAGTCGTTTTCTCTACTCATCACTGAGTTTCTGTCTCTTATTTCCTGTTTTCATGAAGAGCACACATTCTCCCAAGTAAGAACTGTGGGAACCCAATCAATATTCATCTGTCATTACTTTCTCTCAGTTAGTTGTGAGGGTTTTCTCATCCCTTGCATATACTACTGCAATAGCTTCCTGTCCAACTGTTCTTCTTACTTCCAGTTTCACCCTCCCCCATTTCTTCCTCCACATGCTGCCAAGAGGGATATCTCTAATAAAAGTGAAATATAAGTTTGATCATGTCATTTTCTTGTTCAGAATTCTCTAAAAACATCCCATCACCTGCAAGATTAAAGCTAAGTTGTTGCTCAACATCTTTGGCAGATGTTCAAGAACCTGCATGCTTTGGTTCTTATGTACTTGTCCAGCCACATCTAGCTTATTAAGCAAACTACTTAAAATTTTCCAAACACTTAATGCTGCTTTAAGATCTTGAATTTTTGCACATGCTATTCTCTCTGACTAAACTGTCCTTTTCTTTATCTTTTCAACTTTAGAAAAGTCGATGCATCTTTCAAAACCCTGACAACCACCACCCACTCAAAAAAAGTGAACCCTATCCCCTGACAGAATCCATCCCCGATCCCCACTGTATTGCCACTGTATCTTAAATCTACTTCTATTCTTGCACTTCTCGCCTAATAGTGCAATTTTGTTTACCATCTTTCTCTCTTGTTACCCTATGACCTCAATAAAAGTAGGGACTTTGTCTTGTTTTGGTTTTTATTCCCAGCACCTAGAACAGTCTGATTTGTAATTTATCACAACAAGTGTTGGTTCCAATAAATTAAATTCCAAAGCATGAGAGATTTTATGGCCTACAGAATATTTTATACAGACATCCAAAGGAGCTTTTATTTAAGTTTCAGATGGTGAAGTCATGGTGGATTTATTTTGGAGGCTATGCTACTTCAGAATGATTAGGACTTTTTCCACATAGCAGATTAATAATAAAGGCCTCTTTCCTCATTTTCAGTAGTACCACCGTGGATGAAGCCACAGCTGGGTACTCATAAAAAGATACCAGGATAGAAGAGTGGTTTCAAGAAAATTAACAGGTGGATTAAGAGTGTTAGCTAGAGAATAAGGAAAGTCTGTTGTGAGGGCAAGGTGATGCATATGGTATAGATACCAGTGTTGTTTTCAATTGACTGTGAGCAATTTTGATGAAAACAGGGACTAACCAAAGACATTCTGTAGATGTGGGTAAAGAAGCATACCTAAGATGAGGCAAGCATGGGCCACTGTTGTTTTATACAACAAAAATATTGGATTTGGGAGTGAATTCCAACTGAATCTTGGTAGACTTTGATAGCACTGAAAATCACCAAATAACATACACACAGGCAAATGAGAATTAAGAACTTTCTCTTGGAGTTGAGACAGTGAGGATTTGGATATTTAAATGAATGTAAATTGTGATACAGAATTAAAAATGACACCTATAATAGCATTCATTTTCTACACCCAGCCTCTTCCTATTTTAGGTCATTTTCTTACCTGGTGTATCTTGGTTGGGGTGGAGGTTCCTCCCCGCCCCCCCCCCATAAAAGTGAAAATTCATTTTCCCAGATGCAACCTCACCAGTTTTTGACTCTTTGACTCAAAGGCATTTAATGCAAAGAAGCAGGACTGATGGGAAATACATTTTGGCAAGAATAGGGCAGCAACTTAAGCTGCATCGAGTTCCAGAAAAGGCAATAGTTGGAATTCTGTCAGCTTATCCAAGTTCTAGCATTCATGGCTTCCATGGTATGACAGCTGTGCTTGTACTAGTGGTGGGTGCGTGGAGGTATTTATGGGCCAATTCCCTAAATACTTTAGAGATTATTCTCGATGATGTGGTCTCTAAACATAAGATATTCATCACTAAATATTCTTTAATAAATTCCTTTTCTACTTAAATTATCCCAAGTTGATTTAGGATGTCTAAAATCCTGACTGGCCATCTACCTTTCTAACAAATCCAAAAGTGTAATCTTCTTTTGAGCATATAATGCATGCATGGAACTAGATTGTGTGCTAGGGTAAAAGGGAGAGGGTAGAAGTGAATAACAAAATGTAAGACCCAGGCTTGCTCTCAGGGGCCAGCAGCCTCAAAGAACCATAAACTGAGCTTGGATGATAGAAGCACTAAGTTGAAGTACAGCTTGTAAGCTGTGCAGTTCAAAAGTAACAGTCATTTCTGATGATGGAAACACAGGGGAATTCATAAAAGAGACATATTTGTAATTAATTCTGGAAGAACAAGTGGGATTTATGATAGGGCCATGGCTGAAGTGAAGAAAGTGAGGATTGCTATTGAGGGATACGAGGTTGAAGAGACGATATCATCAAAAGCAGAAAGAAAAGATAGACAATGTAAAATGTCTAAATGTTGGCTATTGTTTCAACCATAATCAAGTGCTGAGGAACATGGTCCACCTTAAAGATGATGGCCTAATTATTTTTAGGATCAGGAGAGTTCCCAAGCACACACATCAGAGGGCCCAAGCTTCTCTCACAGGTCTGAGTTCCAAGGGCCATATTCTGAGGTCTATCAAAGTGCAAATAGTTCCACAGACCCTCGGCCTTGTAGATTCAAGTTCTTTGGGCAGTAGCTGATGTGCTGAACCCACCTCAGTCAGGTTTTTAATCTCCTGTTGTCCAGAGTTACACAAATTGTGGGTCAAATGATGACTTTCAGCTTTTTTTAGAGTGAAACATATTTTTTCAAAATAAATAATATTCAGAAGTCCAATATTTCAAATAGATAAAGAGGATTCCCTCTGGTGGATGCAGACATGGACGATCTCACAGCCTTTTCCTCTAGGCTCCATATTCATCAGGTCATACACTTTGACACTTCACCTTGGAACTTCTAAGAATATAAAGAATTAAGGTTCCTAATCCACTGAGTTATACAAAAGTGAGATTCCATCTCAAGAGCAAGAAATCCCTAAGGAGGAATGATGATGAGGGAATCACACTAATATATGTTTGATTTTTAAATGGCCTATATCAAAGCCTCTTGGACTCTCCTAATCTATATTGTGATTGAAAGGGGGAAAGGATGAATAAATAAGCTACACATATAAAGATATTATGAGGACTCATTAAAACTAAGAAGGAAAATAAATGTTATGATTTGGGGAATAAGGACCTTTTAGATAAAATAATAATAATGAGATTGAGGTAAGGACTGCTCTGAAGGTAAAAGTAAAAAAAAAATGTTATGTTACTTACTTTATTGTTAAAGACCAAGGTGAAACTGTTGGAAGTCTGTTGTCACTGGTTGTAGAAGTAAAAGCATAGGTAAACATATTTGTCTATTGATTTTTTAATAAAATAACCTGTGATAAGTATAACTGAAGTTATACTCTTCAGTGCTAACAATGATAATATAATAAGTGAATCTTGGATTTTTTGTGTGAGGGAGGGGTTCAAGACACTGAAGAATACACTGAGCTATAACAATGTCAAGATTCCAGTACCAGACCACCCAAGAGCTAACTGGACTCAGAAAAGGGTGTGTTCTGTTTGGATGATGTGTGTGTGTTTTCTGGAAGGAAAAAGCTTCCAGAATGCAGTATACTAATCTATACATATATGCCCTGGAGCATGTAGTGAGTTCAAGCATGTTTATTCGGTCATCTATGCCAACCAGGCAAGGCAAGATGTTTCTCAATCTCCTTTAAGGCAACAAATCAAAGTGTGCTCTTGGAAAGGATGCTTTGAGGGGTGTAATCTAGGGTCCTAGATTGCCACCCAGGAACTACAAAAACCTAGGTAGGTATCAGTCTATGTTTTTTTCCCCTTTGCATTATCTCTTAGTTGTGCTTCTCTTCAATTCTGGAAGGAGACTAAAATATAAGAGTAAAAAAGAAAATGTACCTGGCTGTCATCAGTTGTAGACAGGAATAGAAGAAATTTGTTTTCTCATGATATTAGAATATCCCTAAAAAATGTGGTATGCATATGTATATATTTATATAAAGCTCTCACCATATAGCCAAGCAATATTTTAGGTACAGTCAAGGTCCCTCTTCCAGGATGGTGAATAGAGAGGAAAAGGAGAAAACCTTAGACTGTAAAAATTGGCATAGAGGAGAGAAGTTGGGTGATATGGTAGTAACTCGGAGCAGGTTTCCTTTCCTTGTGTTTTCATGTAATTAATTTCATTTCTTTTTTTTTTAAGATTTTATTTATTTATTTGACACAGAGAGAGGGATTACAAGTAGGCAGAGAGGCAGGCAGAGAGAAGAGAGAGGAGGAAGCAGGCTCCCTGCGGAGCAGAGAGCCCCATGTGGGCCTTGATCCCAGGACCCTGGGATCATGACCTGAGCCGAAGGCAGAGGCTTTAACCCACTGAGCCACCCAGGCACCCAATTAATTTCATTGCATCTTCACTTTAAGGAGGGTTGGCAGGGAAAGCCTTTTTTTTTTTTTTTAAGATTTTTTGTTTATTCATTTCAGAGAGAGAGAAGGAGCAGGTGTGAAGGTCAGAGGGAGAGGGAAAGGGAGAAGCAGACTTCCTGCTGAGCAGGGAGCCCGATGCAGGGCTCCATCCCAGGATGCCCAGATCATGACCTGAGCCAAAAGCCAATGCTTAACCAACTAAGCTATGCAAACATCCCTAGGCAAGGCCTTTCTAAAGAGGTGCTATTAGATCACAGTGCTGATTAAAGATAAGTTGCTTGTCATGTGAAAGTTCTAAGGAAAGAATCCTTCAGGCAGTGGATCAGCATATGTAAAACTCTGAGCAGGAAGCATTTTGGTATGACGGGAGAGGGGCACCATGGAGTGCACTGAGGAAGGTAGATACTGAAGTCAGAAGGTAGGAGCCAGGCAGCAGTCAGAGCAGTTAGACCACCCAAGAGGTTGAGCTCTACTCCAAGATACTCAAGGGTTTTAGTAGGGAAGATGACCTAGTTGGGTTGGCTTTGTAAAAAAAACACTTGGGTTTGCTGTGTGGAGAATGGTGCATGCTAGCAGGACCAATGGGAGTTGGGGGATGAACTGGAGGCTGCTTTGTAGGCCTGCTGGGAGGGGATGGTGGCTTACAGGGGGAATGGCAGTGGAAACTGAGAAGAAAACATATTCCAAAAGGGCTTTGGAGGCGAGATTGATGGACTTTCTGCCATTTTATATGTGACAAATGGGATGGGGATTCACAAAGAGATGGGAAAAAGCTCTAGAATGACCTCAACGTTGGTTTACACAACAGTGTCTTTTTGCCTCCCGTTGACTGAAATGGGGAAGGATGGGGAGGAAAAACAGGTCTGTGGAAGGAATCAAGAGTTCTCTGTTAATCCTGAGATGTTTCTGGAACATCTCATTCAAGAGGCCACGTATACAGACAGATAAATGAGCAGGGCTCCCTCGTATACTTGAGCAACTAATATTTTATACAAAGGCACCCAGTAGCATCTCCCCAGAGGTGGCGCTTCTTAAAAAGTCTACACAAAGACTTAAGATAATGTTAGATGCAACCCTGCTGTGATTTGGATCCAGATTCTAAGCATCAATACCCAAAGTATCTTCCAAATCTGAACTTCATTTCGAGTATGCAGGACTTATAAACCCCAGCATAAGCTAATTTTATTCCCTTTAAGCATTCTAATCTACAACATACAGTATATTTCCATTATGTCCAGTTGGACATATCTTATTACTTACCCTTCACCTCAGGTGGCCTGCCTGCTGTTATTTTCAAAAAGATTAATCCTGGGGGTTATATTGCATAAGACTGTTCTTTATTTGACCTGAAACATTCCTTTACTCCTAAAAGACAGACAGGATGTGGCCTAATAGGAAAGGGTTCATGAAGCTCCAGCCCTAGTACAGCTGGTGTCCATTCTCTGCCTCTGACTGCCAACAAGCCCGGGAGATGGCTGCTCTCCTAAGCATGTCAGACGCTGCAGCTGGGAAGGTACAGTTCCTTGGGAATAGCCTCTAATCGGGCCCCCAAAGTGGGTGGCATGTTTATCTTTCCCCTTGAAAAACAAAAGGTCAACTATGAACACATGTTTCTATGACAACAATAAATTCAAAGGAGATGCTAAATCCCAGCAAATGTAGACACGGAGGAAGAGAGAGAGATAAGTTGGCTCATTTGGAGAAGGTAGGTCTTGGTAGTACATTGAGTTTCTTTTCATTTCAACTTAGTCCCCACCTGAATTTACACAGGATTAAAGGCTTTGGTAAAGAAAATTTTGGAAAAAATGAATAATGCTCCAAAGAATATAGCCTTTACACCACTTAAAAAGGAGGTATACACAACAAACTCATGACCTTTTGTCAGTAAATGGTGCTATTGATTTTCAAAATAGTATTTTAATTGGTAGTATTAGAAATAACTTAATCCAGTCTGCCTTCTACATTTATTGAAAAGCCACATTTATAAATATGTTATTTAAAAAGTATTTTGGCATTTCTATTTTCAGTGGTCCAACCTATTTTATCCTGCCATGATTTTGCTAATTTTCAAGCACATGGGTACCGATAGGTGAAATGTGGAAATACTTCACCAACATTGCATTGTAAAATGGGAAGAGGAGGGAAACAAAAACAGTAAGAATCAAGTAAAAAGGAAAACCAAATGGAAGGAAAATCCTATTCAGAACTCTTAGTATCTAAGAGGAACAGAGAGAGTGAAAAGGATCATGTAGAAGAATAATACCATCAGGACAGTATTTTGTGTCATTTCTTTCAATGTATAAAAATGGAAGAAGAAATACTTCACAGAGTATTACAAAATGTTCTCTAAACTATCTAAGAAATAGCCAAAAAAAAAAAAACACAAAATAGAACTTATTTTTATTTTTAAAATCACAAATCTAATGTTTCCTTATTACGAATTCTTCAAAAACTTCAAAAGAATATGGGGAAACCATGGAATTCTCTTTACTGCTGTCTCCCCATCTCCACTGCAGAGTGAGTCTCTGGTAAAAGTTTGTTGCATAATTTTTCAGAGTTACTCCGATTGCTCTTTAAGGAGACTTGGAGAGGAGGCAGCATGAGGCAGTGGAAAAGCACAAAGATGGAAACGGTTACTTCCCAAGGTGTGCCACTCTGTGGCTTTTGGAGAGTCGATTTATGTCCTTGGCCCTCTGGTTCTTGATGTGTAAAATGAAGTAGTACCCGGGAGAGGTGGGCTGAGATTTACCACCAGCCACAGGCTACTGGAAAGCTGTAGGGATATTTTTGGCAATTTCGTTTGTCATAATAACTAGGAGAGCTACCTGATATTTGTCCCTGAGAACAGGGATGCTAAGCATTTACAAAGCACAATAAAGAATTTTTCCAGTCTAAAGCCCAGTAGTACCTTCTACCCCAGGAAAAACAGGAGCGTTACTGAGGTCTTGTCTGATAGACAAGACCTGGCATGGAACAGTTACTGGTGATGTCTACCAACAACCACCATATTTATTGGCCTACCAAGGGAATTTCTATGAAACAAAATTTTTGTATATCCCCTAAGTGTTTTGTTTACATTAAAATGGTTTTCTTTGTGTTCTAATTCAATAGAAAAGGTGTTTTTTAAGTCTAGAAATAGTCCATTATTTTGATGATCTCTCAGTTTACATTTTGCTTTTAAGTTTTTAAGATGGTCTGCTAGGAAACCAGTTGTTTTGATTATTCTTTTCCTTTCTTTTTTTTTCCTTTTGGTATTATGTGCATCTCACTGGTTGTTCATTTGTATAGAAGTTTGCCTCTTTTATCACACATGCAAATCCCAAAGAGAACACTACAATACATATAAATGTCCACCCCAGCCTAAAAGCCTCAAAGAGGATGTGTGATTTCTAAATGAGTGTTTAAAACTCAACTATTTTGTAAATTGCTCTACATACTCCACAGGGGCCTATAGTCAAAACTTTCTCCCATTAATTTTATTTTAAGAATTTGACCTAATAACAATAATGACAGTAATCAGGAGGTATAGAACACTATTTTACATCTGTATAAAGTAAGTGGAAAAATAGCTTATTTCTTCTAATGCCTTCACAAAAATCACCTTATGGGAGCCAAGTAATATGGGCGGTGGGGTAGGCCAAGTACTATTATTTTCATTTTGTAATTCAGAAAGGAAAGGAACACAGCAAAGTTAACTTGACATCCAACGCATCTTCTTATAACAAACTAATTTTCTTCAAGGGTTTAAAAAACACCATTATGAACTTTTATGTTTTTTTTTTCTTTCTTTTGCAAATACACTTAATCTGGCAAGGTTCTTTCACACAGCAATAAATAGCATTTGTTATCTTTGAGGGAAAGCCAGCTGGTCTCCTTCCTAGTCCTGAAGTAAACAGAAGGCTGCCTGCTTGCCTTGAGTCTGCTTTTGCTAATTAGAGAATTTGTGGTCTGTTTCACTTTACGGACCTTCTGGAAAATAGTAGCTCCCTCTTACCCTCAAGTTTCTGCACATTCTGTTAGAAGCTTCTCCTTAAGTATGCTCCTCTCTTCCATGGGGATGACAGTGAGAAAAATCCCTAAGACCCAAGGATCACAGGGAGCGGGAGCAAAAGAATTAATCCATATATGGAATGAGAACCATGAAGAGTTTTCATTTTTATTCTAATTTAAACTAAAACAAAGATCCAGAAAAATCATTTGACATTAGACGCTTCACGTAAATACATCTTCCTTGTTTTTCAGTTGAAAATCTTGAAGATCAAGAAAAAAAATCCTCTTTCTCACCTATAGCCACTCAGCCCCCACTACAATTTGTTTGGCCAAGAGTAAGATATTAAAGCTTGAGCTTCCCCAGGCTAATTTCCTCTCCACTTCAGCTAAAGAACATTTGGTCTTGCCAAGACACTTCTGGACGTCTTTATGTAAATCGAGGTTGCAGCAGTTGAGGGGATAGGATAAAGGCAATGAAGGAAAATAGAAGATTACCACAAACAAAAGTCCAGGTAGAATTAGGGGTAGTTCACAAAGAAAAAATATCTGGGAGAGCTACTTCTCTGTGGGAGATACTTCCAAATAAGAGATAGAACACATACTAGAAGTCTTCCCAAGTGTTAAGAATATATTCTCCATCTTCTCCTCTTTGGTAATTTCAAGAGAGTCCTCAGTAAAAATGCCACATTCTTTTAACTACTTGGTTGACAGGCTGTTGCTTGTGTGATACCAATATTGGCACTGGACCGCAAGGAAACTAGTTTTTATGTGCATTACACTTAAAGGTTGAAATTTCCTTTGTGGACGACTCATCGGTGCATTCATCATACATTCAAAAATGTTAACTGCCTACTCCCCAGAGTCGAATGTTTGTCATACGACTACTATCAAACAAAAGAAAGCAGGAAAGGAAATGACAAGGAAGTACAAATGCTAACGGCAAACATGTCTATACTCTTTGCTGTTTCTTTTAACTTAACTCTCCTTGAATACTTTTCATGTCATTTTCCTTACATGTTTTCTTTTCTTTTTGCCCTCTGAAACTTCCATGGTACTGGTACTCACTCCAATACTGAATAAGGTAAAATCTGGAAAATAATGACTCTTCATGTTTCTCAAATTGATTCAGTATTTGACTACTCATGCTGTTTCCAGAATATGAAGGACATAAAGATGGACATGAAGCATTCTCTGCCTTTAATAAGAGAGTATTATACAAAAGCACTGGCACACATCATGTAAAGATGAGATAAGGCACCTGCCTCTTCCACACACACAAATCTAATTCTGGACAGAGATGAGAACTAAAACACATGCCCCACTAAAATCACGTTGTTGTCGCCATTTATTATTCACTGAGTCTGGAAGAGTTTGGGAAAACAAGACATCAGTCCATTTCCTGCTTACCCTATGACTTTATTAAAGAGCCATCTTTAGATAATAAGGGTTTTTCTAAACTATAAATTATTTATCTCTCTCTAAAGTCACATATGTTGACCAGAAGTCTCTACTATCCCAGGAATGATGCGGTTTTCAGGCACCACCATTTCTCCTAAGAAAACTTCCTGGAACTTGGGAAAATTGGGTAAAAAAGCTTTTCAAAGTCCCCTTATTATCATTTCTTGTCCTGTTCAAGGGATTGTTTGTCATCCACATTTTTCATATCTTTCCCTTCAGGAAGTTTGATAAATTGTGGCTTTTATGCCTGCCCATGACCCCTCTTGTGAAAAATGAAATTAAACTCAAAAGGAAATTCACAACAATGAGTTCTATAACTGGAACAAAGCCAGGACTGTGCAATATTTTATGTTCAAGAATAGTTACAAAAATTTGGCATCACTTGTGCCCCTACCCCTAAATTCGTGAACAAATATGATAAATGATTAGTGTGTATGGTTTTAAAAATAAAATGGAGGCCAAACCACAAAACATCCTTTTTTAAGTTGACAAATCATTGGGTCTTTTGTCACTGATTCAGGGTTGGTCATCAACAAAATCTATCCCTTCCCCACCACACACACACACACACACACACTTAACTTTGACCCTCTGCCTTCAGTTTGTTACTAAGTTGAAATTATGTCTCACCCCTGAGGTCACTGGTTGCTCGGCAGCCCTCTTCAGTGAGGACTATTTCTTCTCCCACATCCCTCACAACCCCAGACTGGCTCTTTCCTCCAACCAGATTTCTCCCGGTCTCTCCAACTAGGTGTCCTCTCTGCTCTTTCAGAAGCTGCTTGGTCCAGGTGACTCTCCCTCCTTCTTTCCAATGAAAACATCCTCCTTTGAATGTTGTGTTATCAGAATGCACCAATTTTTGTTGTTGTTGTTGTCCTCATCATCTACGAAGCCCTGGGTCACTCCACTTATTTCTTAAAGAATTTCCTGTCTCAGTCATTCTTCCCAGCATTGCTCGTGTGATCACTCATGAGGATTTCAATAGCCATGTAAACAACTCTTCCAAAGTTTTGGCCTCTCTATTCCCTGATGTCCTCTCTACCATTGACTTTGTCCTTTATCCTATCTCTGTCAACTATTCTCATGGTCATTAGAGTTTGTCACACCAATAAATGTCGCTCTATCTTAATTTCAATTAGCCCAGTTGGACCTCCACTTCCTTAATATCCCATCTTTAGCAGTCCTACAATTATCAGTCCTATGTATGCTGCACTGCTCCCACCATGTCCAAACTTCCCTCCTCATCTAGTTTAGATAACATTGTCTACATTATAATCATTACTTGGCACATTTTTTCAATTCCTTTGCCCTCTCTTCCTTCATATCACCTGGATGCCAATACTTATAATGCTGGTTAAATATGTTTTTCTACCTGGACCTACATGATTAAATATGCTGGGGAAAATACAAAAACATCCATTGTCACTAACTTTAATTAATACAGATGATGTCATTCTTCTTGTAAAACCCACAAATGACATACAATTTCTTAGATTAAATGCTAGTCACCAGCCCTACAAAAATCTAGCTCCCTTCTACCTCTCTCACCATATCTCCTAGAGTGCCGAAGCTGCTCTGGCAACACTACCTTCCTCCATTCAACAAACACATTAGGCACAACCTCATCTCTGGGTCTTTACACTTGCTCTTCTCTGCTTTCAGAAATTCTCTTCCTTGAGAGGTCTCATAGCAATGTTCTTCCCACCTTCAGGTCTTGTCCACCTTATCAGAAGCTGCCCTTCCATTCTTTCTCAGACAACTCTTCCCCACTGCTCTCACTTCCTGCCCCTTCTCCAGTCCTATTTAGTTACTTTTCTTTTCATACCACTCAAAACTCTGACATATTATCTGATTTATTTGTGTATTTTATTATTAATTTTTCCACCCCTATTAGACTGGACTTGCAGAAAGCAGAGATGTTTGTCTGCTTCATTCACTGCTATGTCCTCAGACACTGAAATATACAGCATATGTATTATATGTAACATATACATGTCCCATAGTAGACATGCTGTATATATTTGATAAATACATTATTGATTTCCTTTCCTTTGAAAAGTAAGGTATATTATGTATTTATGATAAAGTCAATTCAGTATTTTGAAACTGGTCTAAAGTTATGGTAATTGTAGAAGTAATCCCACCCTGGACTTGTGACTGTCTAAGGTATTGTTTGCTCAGCTTTAGCTGGGTATGTCTTCGTCCTTTTTGTAAATATTGATCCCATATTTTAAGTAAAGTACTACTCTAATGGTGTCAGATATATAGGAGAAAGACTTTAGCATTTTTTGCCAACTTATCCTGTTTATAAAATAACTAAAATTCTATTAGTTTTTGGGTGGTTTCTTTCAGGGCTTTGCCCTATTAAAGAAAATAAAATTGTCTCAGAAGAAAATCAAGCACATATCATAGTTCCTAAGTATATCTCTTGTTGAAGTCAATAAAACAGAACTTTGCTTTGAAGTGTTCTCAAGAAAAGCGAAGAAAAGCACAGGTTTTAGGATGAAGATACTCACTCTGTAATCAAGCCACCACTCTCTGTGTAACTTACTTCCTCCTGCATCTGGGTGATCTCAAAGGAACACACCAGTGTCTTTCTTTCTGAGTACCAGGACGTGTGCATCACTATGGGTCTTGCTAAGCATTGCAAACTCCCAACAAACAATAAATCCCTGGTGTAATAACTATTAATTGCCATTAAAAAAATGAATAACATTAAATTTCTTAATTCAACTAAACAGAAATGTTTCTTGTATACTTTTAATAAGGAGCTGGATATGGCTTAAAACTAGTAGGAATTTGGTTAATGTAACATATTTTATCATTTTTTGTCCAACAGTTGCTACTAAAATGCAACTGTAAAGTCACAGAACAATAATAAATTCTAGGAGGAAACAAGACATTTCCTTCATCTCTCTGAATATTACATAAAAACAAAAATAATCACCACAATAATAATAGTATTCATTATTTTTTTAAAAAAATATTTATTTGGAGAGAGAGAAAGAAAGACAGCATGAGTGGGGAGAGGAGCAGAGGGAGAGGGAGAGAAATCCTCAAGCAGACTCCCAGCTGAGCATGGAGCCTGATGTAGGGCTCAATCCAAGGACCCTGAGATCATGACCAGAGCAGAAATCAAGAGTCAGACGCTTAATGGACTGAGCCACCCAAGTGCCCCAATATTATTCACTATTTAAAGAACTGACACTGGGTACCAAGAGCAGTGTTAGTTTTTTGTTTGTTTGTTTGGTTTGTTTTGTTTTTAATTGCTATAATGATAATCTCACTGGAAGAGTATAAGGAATGACTTTCAGAAGGAAACAAGATCTAAGCTAAGACATATGATTTAGTAGGAAATGTTTTTAAAAAAGTGATTTGGACTTTGGATAGGGACGAATGACCCCAGCAGAAGGACTAGCAATTCAAAGCCCTAATGGTCAGAGAAAATATAGCAAATAATGCAGATTGTTTCATATGGACCTAACATATGTAGTTTTCTAGGTGCGCAATGTATTAGAGTGAATATGGACAAATGGCCAGAAGCGAATGTTAAGCTTACTCAAGAGGTAAATCATTAAGGGATGTGTAAGCCATATCTATGTTAAACACTAAATTTTATAACTGGGAAAAAAGAAATGTAATTATTTCTCGCTTGCTTTTTACTTATTTTTTTATCACTGTGTTTATTTCTCTTCTCTGGTTTCCCCCTCTTTTCTTTCCCCTCACATCTCTTTCATTTAAACACAAGAAATGTCATTGATTCATTCAATAAATCTTTGTTGGACATGGCTACATATAAGACATTCTGCTAGACCCTAAGAATGGTTACTCAGCAAGAGAGACCTGATTCCAACCTTGATGAAACTTGAAGCCTGGTGGACAAGCTTTACATGTTCAGGGAACTAAATAAATAGACTGTTACATAAACTTCAAAGTAGGGAAATGTCCTTAGATGAGGTCAGAGAAGAAAGCAACAAGACATCAGTGAGGGTATTTTAAATTAGATAAGAAATTTTGGTTTTTATGCTAAGAGCAATAGGAAGCCATCAAAGTACTTTAAGCATGGAGATGATTTGATTTGGCTTTATAAAAGATCACTCTGGCTTTGTGTGAAGAATCAGTGAATAAAGGAGAGGAATAGATAAGGAGACATTGGTAACTATGCTACTGCTACTTATATTCCCTGCAAAAAATATAGCACCTCAGAACAAGAAGGGTCAGTGATAGAAGAGGATAGTGTTATAGGTGGTGGTAGAGGTGGATTAGAAGAGGAAATGGAGATAAGGTATTTTACTTGAAAGACATTTAAAAGGTAAACTCATCAGAAATTGTGGTCTAACTTTGCCCATTAAAAAATAAAATAAAATAGACAAGCACTTCCTCCTCCAACTTCTGAAGAGTAGCTAGCGTATATATTTAATATCCTCTCCTTTTGTTTATCTTCTTCAATGTGGTTTCCATTCCTCTATGCCATTGAAGTGGTTTTGATACAGACTCAAATAATCTCAATAACAAACTACTGGACATTCTCCAATCTGGTCTCCTCAAGCATCATTAGGTTGCTTCTTTCCGGAGCTCTCTATTCTGTTGACTTTCATGACCACAGAATCTCCTTTCACCTTGGTGGCCCCTTTTTCTCCCTTTTGGTAGTTTGGCTCACAATTTTCTGTCAGTCTTAAAATGGTGAAGCCAGTCGTGGTTCAGTTTGAAGCCATCTTTTATTCTTACTCTATAGACTGTCTCTGTGCTATCTTACCCAAGTTCACGCCTTTTAAAATTATACCTCCATTTCCTACCTTTTTTTTTTTTAAGATTTTATTTATTTATTTATTTGACAGAGAGACAGGGAAAGATGGAACACAAGCAGAGGGAGTGGAGAGGGAGAAGCAGGCTTCCCGCTGAGCAGGGAGCTCAGTGTGGGACTCTATCCCAGGACCCTGGGATCATGACCTTAGCTGAAGGCAGACGCTTAATGACTGAGTCACCCAGGCACCCCCATTCCTTACATTATTTTCTGAAATCTAGACTCAAATGTAATTGCATAATTAGATTTCCATTTAATTCTTCACTGACACTTAAACTCAACATGTACATTCACAGGGAAGAGTAGAGAAGAATGAGGTTGATGGCTAGATGGATACGTGTAATTGAGGGTACCAGTGGATGAAAGAGGGAGTCTTTAGAAATAAAGTAAAGAAATTGGGTACATTTCCCATGAGAATACTGAAGCTACCTAGAAATATGGTAAAATCCTCAACAAAATCCTAACAAACCAAATTCAACAGCATATTTAAAGGATAATACACTGTAACCAAGTGGAATTTATTCCTAAAATGTAAGAATGGCTTGACACGTGAAAATTGATCAATGTGGGACGCCTGGGTGGCTCAGTTGGTTAAGCCTCTGCCTTCGGCTCAGGTCATGATCCCAGAGTCCTGGGATCAAGCCCTGCATTGGGCTCCTTGCTCAGCAGGGAGCCTGCTTCTCCCTCTGCCTCTGCCTGCCACTCTGCCAGCTTGTGCTCTCTCTGACAAATAAATGAATGAAATCTTAAAAAAAAAAAAAGAAAGAAAATTGATCAACATAACACATCAACAGAATAAAGAAGGAAAAGAAAAAACACATGATTGCCATGCTTGATGCAGAAAAAGCATTTGCTTTCTGCACTTCTATCCAACATAGTAGTACTGGATGTCCTAAGCAGAGAAATTAGGCAAGAAAAAGAAACAAAAGATATCCAAATTGGAAAGGAAGAAGTAAAGTTATTTCTGTTTATAGATAGATGACATGTCTTAAATGTAAGAAACGCTAAAGTCTACATCCGCACACACACACACACACACACACAGACACACACACACATACACACACAAACAGAAACCTTTTTGAGCTAAGAAAACAAATTTAGCAAAGTAGCAGGATACAAACTCAACACACAAAAAACAACTGTATTTCTATACAATAAAAATGAATAATCTGAAAAGGAAATAAAATAATTCCATTTATAACAGCATCAAAAAAAACCCCTTAGAAATTAACATAATTAAGGAGGTGAAAGACTTAGATAATAAACACTAATAAGCATTAGTGAAATAGTTAAAAACACGAATAACTGGAAGGATAGCTCATGTTCATAAATTTGAAGATTTAAGTTAAGACTTAAATTGTCAATACTTACCAAAGTGATCTATAGGTTCAATGCAATCTCAATAAAAATTCCAATGATATATTTTTGCAGAATGAGAAAAAATCATATAAAACTTATATAAAATCTCAAGGAACCCAAAAAATCAAAACAATCTGAAAAAATAACAAATTTGGAAGATTCATACTTTTGGATTTCAAACCCTATTACAAAGATACAGTAATTAAAATGACATGGTTCTGGCATAAAGACAGACATACAGACCAACGGAATAGAATAGAGTGCCCAGAAATAAACCCTTGGATACAAGAGTCCAAGGTCATTCGGTGGGAAGAGTACAGTCTTTTCAAAAACCAGGGCTGGGAGAGCTGGATATCCTCACACAAAAGAATGAAGTTGGACCATTACTCCACACCATATTAAAAATTAACTCGACATGGATCAAAACTAAGAACCCAAACAATAAAACTCTTAGAACACAATATAAGGCAAAAGCTTCATGACACTGGATTTGGCATTTTTTTTATATGACACCAAAGGCAAGGCAATAAAAGCAAAAACAGACAAGTTAAACTTCAGAAAAGTTACAAACTTTTCAAAGAATGCTATCTACAGAGTAAAAAGACAACCTATGAAATGGGAGAAAATATTTTCAAATCATATATCTGATAAGAGTTTAGTACCTAGAATATGGGGAGAACTTCTAAACTCCTAAAATTAGAAGAAAAAAAATCTTATTCAAAAATGGGCAAAAGACTTGCATAGTCATTTCTTCAAAGGACATATATGAATGGCCAATAAGCACATAAAAATGCTCAATAACTAATTATTAGATAAATGCAAATCAAAATCACAGTAACTATACATGTAATAATCCTAAACTAAAAGCGATCTTTAGGTCCATTAACAATTGAATGGATAAACAGAACAGTGAAAACAGAGTCACCAGATGTATGTAACATGAATCTGAAATACATAATTTTGCCTCTAAACAGACAAAAAGAATATACATCATATTATCCCCTTTGTGCATTGTTCAGTAAAAAAAGTAAAACACACAAAAAGCATAACTATATACTGTTCAAAGTTAAGAAAGGGGTAGCAACGTGGAGGTGGCATAGCAGGGTACATTTTGAGTGATGGTGACATTTACTGATTTGAAAGTGGTGACTTAGATGTGTGCTTGGGGGTAATTCACTGAAGTTACACTTATATTTTCTTACAATTTGGGGGGATATACTCTACTTCTTAATTAAAAAGAAAACATCCTAATTGTCATAAAACTACCAATACATAGAAACACAATTACTAACATAGGTTAGTAAGATGCCATAGGTTCCGGAGTAAATAAATGCATCCTACAAATTGATGAAAAACAACCAAAAAGACAAGAGTCAATAATAAGCGGTAAAGATATGGACAGGCAACTCATAGGAGGGCCATGTCAATGTTGAAACAATGTCAAAGGTGTCAACTACATTTCAAAAGAAAACACAGGAAGATGCAAGTGAAAACCACAATAACATTTTTGCAAAATTTTTTAAAAATACCCATGATATAAAGGTCTAATGGGGGAAATAGAAACTTTGCCACATTACTAGTGGGGAGAGAGTGTGTTAACTGAATTTTTCTTGAAAATAGTCGGTAGTATCTATTATAATTAAAATCTCATAAGCCCTTTGTCTGGCTCTATGAAAATGATAGTGCCATATATAAAACTGTGTGTACAATATTTTTGTTTGTTTGTGCCATCGCTTACAATGACAACATCGTGAGCAATTTGAATACCCATCAATGATGGAATAAATCTGTTTGCTACATCTGAAGGGTTGTCCATTATCCATTGCAAAATAAAAAAGTAAAAAAGGAAGTTGAAGAGAAATATGGTTGTTTCTTGGTTCTGTAAAAACATTATCACAAAAACCCATTTATCTGTATAATGGTTTGTAAAAGACATTTTTAATCTATTACTCTCAGAAGTATGGAAGTGGACAAGGCTAGGGGTCAGCCGAAGAGATTTTTAACTTGATTTTTTCTTCTTTTATTGTTTAAGTCGGTACAATGAGCATGTATTTATATATACATACACATACATATATATATATATTTTTTTTAATTTAAGGGTATTCATAAAGAAGAATGTTTCCTTCTCAGATCAAATATATGACACTTTTCTTTCTTTTTCATGAAACCACATACTGTAAGTTTCACTCCTCTCAAGCTTCAATGCCAGTTGTTTCTTGTCCACTTTCATTAACTTCCCTTGAAACTGGTCTAGCTATGCCAGCTTTTCTTTTATTATGATGGTTATTTACACGCTACAAGTATTTACAGTGTGTTAAGATGGCTCTGCGGCCAAGTTTAAAAGGGGATTCTGGTAAATCCCTTCTGCTTACAATGCTTTTATCTATTACTACTCTGTAGTTCATTGCTCTCCTTCTGTTTACTTAAATATTTCATCTCGGTTCTTTATGCTTTGCCAGGACCCAAAGGCACACTTTTCTCTTGATGCATTCCAGTTTCCATAGTACTATTTGCTGGCTTGATTCTCTAAGAGAAGATCCATTTATTGAATTACAAAGACTCTAGATTTAACCCAAGATAAATGTTGAAAATTGCTTCAGGTCCTGGAAAGCATTAGATGCTCTGTGAAAAAGTGGCTCAACCTCCAAGTTAAAAGCAGCCTGTTTTGAAGTTCCAAATGCACATTCCTCCTTGGTGTACTCTGTCACCATAAGATTTTTGTACCCTGGGCTCACCTTGACAACCCAAATCCTCTTCTTACTGGGTCAGTTTCTTTCCTCTGGGAATTCATGTAGAACACAGACTCTAAGATCCCTCATTGTTCTCACTCCAAAAGCATTATTCTTATTTTAAATTTCAGGCTTTCAAAGTCACAATGACCCAAATGTCCTAATAGTCAAGCACAAACTCTTTTTATGGCTCTCCAGATGCTACAGAGATGGTTTAAGCTAGAAATTTGCCTCATACCGCTCTCTCCTCAACAGTGTTGAAGAGTCCTCTCTAAACCCTGCTCTCCTCCTTCTCGATGACCACTAGCTTACTTTGGCTTTTTTCATGTTTCTTCTGATGATTATAATGGCCTTCCCTTTGAGATTTGTACCTGTGGTCTTCCTCAATTTCCATCACACTTCTGCCAAAGTTATTTTTTGAAAAACAAAAACCCAAGCTTCTCAGTTTCCTCCAAAAAGAGCTTTGATGTTTCCCCAATACCTACAAGGAAAGGGCTAAAGATCTTAACATGTTAAACTTATCTCCCAATTAATTTTGGCCCACCTTTCTGACCTTGACACCAATATTCTACCACCATTACCCACCACCAAGGATGACAGGCTCTGCCATATCTTCTTGCATTTGGATATACCGTTTTCTTTGTGAGAAGGCCCTTCTGACCTGGTTTTGTGTGGTGGATTCCAACTCAACCCTTTAGACCCTACTCAAGGGGCACAAGTTCTAAAGCCTTCCCAACTCCTTTAGGCAAATAGCTGTTCTTCATTTTTGTCTCCATTTCATTGTTTGGAGTTCCATTATGGCATGTATCAGGTTATACGGCATGTATCAGATTATATTATAACCATCTGACTACATACCTGACACCCTCCTTAAATCATGAGTTCTTCAAGGCCAGGGATAATAACCTTATACCCAAAAGCTGGATTCAGTTTCTGAAATGGGGAAGGAGTTCAGTGTGTTTGAGGGCTTTAGGAATGACAGAATAAACACAGTTCTTCCATAGTAATGAGGAGCCTCAATATTCCATAAAGACTCTTGTTAAAATTTGACTAAGTTAAGATCGGGAAATGAATCAGGGAGATGTCCCTGTTATTTTATTCAAAGAACATCTTCCCATAAACCTATTAAGATTCAGTGGAAAATGACATCTATTTCCCTCATTTCAATTGTGGACTAAATAATATTACCAAACATTCTACTCTTAAAAACTGAAAATGTGGTTTCCAGACTGCAAAACGTCTCAAGCCTTTGACTCCTTTCACTACAACTAAATCAAGGTTGAATTTTGTTTTCCACTCAAATAGTTGATTTTACTCCAGGAGTTCTTAGAGAAACCTCTTATGTCAGTGAATTTGTGTTCAGAGTGCGAATTCTGTTTCTCAATTTGTGATATTTTTTCTCCTACACTATAACTATGATTTATCTATTATCATTATGGTATATAGCCTGCTAAAGAAAAAAAAAACTTTTATAGGTACTAGGGTGGAATATATGTAAATATGAAGAGGAAGAAAGATTTGAGTATCACCTCATACATGCACATTTCAGGTAAGGAATCTGACGCTTAGAAAGCCCAAGTCATTTATCATCACTCTACCACTTATCCAAGTTCACAAAACAAGCGGCAGATAAACAAAATTCAAACTCAGTCCTTTATAAGCTCCCAAAGTTTATATTCATTCTATGTGTTGCCTCCGTGATTTGGATTTCATCCATAACATTTAATTTCCATATTGTTGGGGTGCCTGGGTGGTTCATTAAGTGATGTCTGACTTCAGCTTAGGTCATGATCTTGGGGTCCTGGGGGTCATGCCCCACACTGGGCTCCTTGCTCAGCAGGCAGTCTGCTCCTCTCTCTCCCTCTCCACCTGTCCCTCCTACGCTTGTGTGCCTTCTCTCTCTCTTTCAAATAAATAAATAAAAATCTTTAAAAAAAACCTATTTATTTCCACATTGTAAGTCATATTGTGTCAATTATTAAGGTTTTAAGAGCAACAGAGAAATGAAAAAGTTATAATAAGATATTTTAACTGAATTTTAAATTATGTCTCAGTAGCATAGTTTGATTTCAGCTATAATGATCATCTTCTAATTACATGTCAAAACTACCAGCTAATTGATTTATTTTGTATTTGGCTATATTATAAAATATATTTAATTATTTAGGGACTAATCATTGAGATTCTTAAATTAGACTATCATTCCACTTTCACTATGAAAATAAGTAGTTCTCAATTTTTTGCGAACATTCAAAAAGCTTTTAATGTCCCTCAGAATACTTCCATTTCTTCTCCCAAACCATGCCCCTCCAAAATCAATACCAGAGAGATTTACAATAGATGAAGAGGAGAAATGATAACATTTGGATTGATATAAAGAGAAAAAAGAACAAGCTAATGGGTAGGTTAAGAGAAAGAGTGTTAAGATAAATGGATGAGGGGACAGTAAATGTTTAAAGAGGATGGCATGTACCACTGAATAGTTATAGTAACCTTTTCCAAAAGGTATGTAAGTGTAATGTATTTTGTCTTGCGAAATTTCATCACCAATCTCTGTGCATTTCTAAAGACATACTGAGCCCTTTTTTTGAATATAGTTTCTAAAGCTTCAATTTCTTTTGATTATTCTCTCCTGAGATATACTAGATGGAATGTTCTAAATATATTTCCAAATGTGTCTCTAACTCTAATTTGGAACTTAAGTGTCTTAATTTTTAAATATGTATAGATGTGTATATATATATATATATATATATATATATATATATATATATATATACACACACACACATTTGCACACACACATATATATAGAGAGAAATGAAACAAAATAACATTTATAGCATTGTATATTTATTCAAAAACAACAGCATGGTAATGGAACAAATTTTAGATCAAGGGTTAAAGATTTTGAGTACATGTTTTCAATCTACTTGTGATAAGCCAGGTAACCCGAAGAATATCATGCAATTTCTTCTTTCAATTGTCTATTAGTAAAGTGAGAAAAAAAAATAATAGTCTTACCTTAGCTATGGGCATGGAAAGTTTATCTGTGTGATCATGATGCATGCTGGAAAGGAGACTGGTGAATTTAAATAAGGAAAAAGAGCATAGTAACTTCAATAGCTACTTGTGAACTCCAAGAGAAGCTAGGATGCTTCGAAGCAATATTATTTGGGTTCAAATCACAAAATGCTTGAGTTCATTCAAGTGATTCTCATGTACCCTCAAGTTTATGAATATTATAGCATACTGTGCTTCTTATACTTTGGTGTGAATACATATTACCTAGAAATTTGTTAAAATGTAGATTACATTTCAGAAAGTCTGCCGTTAGTTTGAACATTTACATTTCTAACCAGCTCCAGGTGATACCACTGGTCAAGGTACCACACTTTGAGTAGCAAACTAGAAAGATATTGGTTTTCACAGTGATTAGAGAGATAATGAAGAGAAATGGCACTGTGATACACAGTTAAGAGTCATTCTAACATACTAGACATTACAACAAGATGCTAACTTGGAATTTGGATAAGCAATATGAATCTGGGGTAGTAATATGACAGGGTAGCCCCCCACCCCCACAAAGTGTAAAAGGTGCCCAAGAACAAATTGGGAAAAACTTCAGGTAATCTGTGTTGAGAAAAACCTTGAGTACATAGAATATAGAGGCAACTGGCTTAGAAAGCAAGAAAGAATGCAAGAAAGCAAGCAAGCAAGAAAGAAGAAGCCAGGCAAAGACTTTGGAGCACCAAATGTGTGTACAGAAGAACAAATATGAGCAAATTTCTCAGTAATTAATCAAAATGAATGGAGACAAAAGCAGTTGGTTCAGCTTCAGTGACTGAGAATGAAAGGGAACGTAAAACACTTTTGAGCGTTAACATCTGCACAATGTAGGGACGACTCAAAAGCCATTAAAAGAAAAGGACACAGGATGAAGAAGCTTTTAAAGAGAAAAGGAAAATTAAGATGTTTTTCAGGTGGTGGCAAAACAAAAAGGCAAAGGAAAGTCTTTATGGATGGCATAGTTCATCCAGCAATGTAACCATTGCTGAGGATCACGGACAGAAGGAAGGCTATTTGAATCCACTGGGAAAGAAAAGGAAATGGGAGAAGTCCTCTAGAGAAGTAATTAGGGAGAGAGCCTGTAGAAAATGAGATGACTCCTGCTGGGTTTTGAACTGAAGTAACCAGAAAAATCAGTGCAGGAGCTGAGAAGGAATAGATCTTGAAGCCAAGGAGAAATGTAGGAAGAGAAAAGGCACAAGGGAAACAAAAATCACATTCAAAGAGTGCCTTTTACAAATTAAAATCACAAAGTTTATTATTTTTATGACTCACTATTAAAAAGGAAAAAGATGACATCAGTTCAAATTTTAACAAATTCTAACTCACTGTGTTAGAGACTGATGGAAAGGGATTGCATCACAAGGAGAGAAATTAGTTTTAAAAGTTGGAAAGAGCAAAATAAGTGCAAAAACATGGTAAAACAAAGTGGCAGGGCAAAGAGTAACGACCAAAGACCAAATGGTTGGAAAGCATGATACAGACAACAGAGCGAATGAAACAAGTCTGCAAATGTAGAACTAAGAACTCCACTCATGTGGAGGAAGCTGGGGAGATTCCACTCATTTCCGGCACAGACACTTTGGAGTGTATTTGACCCTTGGCCTGGTGAACAGCAACAGACCTTCCTTTCTCTTTTAGTTCTTCTCCCACCCTCTCAGTCTTACTCATGAATAGCAATATATTGTCCCACCTTCTTTTGAAAGATACTTGAGACTTTTAGAAAATACAGAGCCAGAGAGTTGAAAGCAGTAAAAACAGATTTTTTTTTTTAAGGAACTATTGCAATAGCAGAAGAGAGACCTCGGTATAGAACTGGGCTCAATTCCAAGTACAGCAAGAACAGTGGGGATTTATAGTCAGCATGTAGATTAGGGGGACTCGTGAATGAAAAATCACTAAGAGAAGACATCAAGGGTAGAGGGGATTCTTGCTGAAGGCAGGCCAGGATAATCAGCTGTCGCCTCAAGGATGGAAGGGGATGAGGAATATGATTAGATATCATGAGTGATCAGATCCCAGGGTTGGGACTCTCACTAAAGTGACCTAACAGGATTCTTGCTAAAACTGCCTGAGGAAAAGGTCCAAAGATGAGGCCTAGTTGAGAAAGGGGCTTCAAGGAGCCTGACTAAAGTTTGGTCAAGGAAAGAGTCTTTGTCAGTCAGAGGATCAACTCTCCTTCCCTCAAAACGGAAATATTCTTTTGGGGCACCTGGGTGGCTCAGTTGGTTAAGTGTCTGCCGTGGCTCAAGTCATGATCTCAGGGTCCTGGGATCAAGGCCCTTGTCAGGCTTCCTGCTCAGATGAGAAAAAAATGGAAATACTCTGCCTTGAGTCTGCTGTCCTTCTTAATGTTGGGCCTTACCATTTCCCTAAGACTGTGCTTCTTTTTCTCTTTTCTTTTTTTTTTTTAGTCACCATCCAAAAAATACTAAGGATTTTCCCTTTCCCCTTCAGGTCCTGGTAGATGACAGTTTGAGCATCTGATAAATGAATTTGAGTTATGGCAGTCATGCTTAATAGTAGTTTCTATCTTATCCCTTACATATACATTGGCAAGACTTTAGTAATGTTTACACAGGAATTACAGGGACAAAAAGGAAATAACTCCATTTTGAGGGTCTTTTCAGCTGCATATACTCCCAGGAAAGAAGATCAATCCTATGTGATAAGCAGCATTATAATTTTTAAACATCTAATTGGTCTTGGTCCATATCCACTTGTGCCATTACTCAATGTTCTCAAATTGATATCAGAGTTTATCAGAGGAAGGAGAGGAAATTGTCCAAAAGTAAATAACTACATGAATCATTACTGATTGTGATGTATCTCATTAAAAAAACATTTGAGAAGTGCAGAAAAGTAGGGCAGAGGAAAACGGCTGTCATGTTAAAGACAAAGGGAAAAATGATCAAGCATTTGATATAATTTTAAAAAATAACAATTTTAGCAGAATACACACATTGAAATAGCTGGTGTCTTTCATAATAGTCTTCGGAGGAGATATCATACAATGATATTTCTATTGCTCAAGACATTTTTGAAACACTTCCTGGGGATTTTCATCAGGATTACTTCATAAGTCATATAAGAAAATCATTCCCATAAAATTATAGTCATTGCCTGCAATTTGCACATTTCCACCATAGCATCTGGATCTTTATTTTTTAAAACAAACAGATGAAAATACTTATTATTGAAAAGTGTACCTGAGTGAATATAGATGAAGCAATCGATCTGGCATGTTGGAAGTAAACTTAAGTGAGATTGAACATGGTTTTCAACTTGAATTGTTTTAAGCACCAAGTTTCCTGACTTCTTACTGGTAGTAATTTCTTTTGGCAATAGTTTTATAAGAAAGAAAATAAAGCTTGATTCATGACTTATTTGGAATAAACAGGATCAGATATTCCCTTTGTGATTTCTTTGTGCATAAAAAGGAAATAGTTCTACCAAAGATTAATTTGGAACAACATATTAATACACTCACCATTGTCAAAGCAGTGAGCTGTGTAGTAAACGAAATCTCTGGCAATTTCAGAGTCATTATTCAAAGTGGAAATTACAATGCATTTCTCTCTCACCATGAACAAGATGGAATCCCTATAGAGGCATATCGCTCAGATGTCTGGTTTAGTAAAATTTGTGTATTACGTTGCATGTCGATCATTGAGTATTAACACAAATCTTTGTGTTCTTCCCTCCCAGTGTGAATCAACGCCACTTGATACGAAATTATTTTTTATAAGGGGAGTATTGAGCATAACCACATGTGTAAATGATTCAATTTCTTTGGTATGGATTTTTTAAATTATAAATTCCCTGGCTGATTAGAAACTATGCTTAACAACAACAAATTAAGAAGATGCCAGTAGAAAGTGTATTTCTTCAACGAATAATTTAAAATATTGATACAAAATGTCTTCTTTCCTTTCATTTTACACTTAAAGAGCTCTTTGGTAATGGTTTGGGAGCAAGCCAAGGAGAAATCATCACTAAGTTTTGAACAAAACTGCTATTTTTGTCTTCCATCTATAAACAGATTTATGACAGTATTGAGTCCTGACCAAGATGTTTATACTCCTTGAAAAAGAAAACAAAATGGGTGTGTGTATAATTTGTAGGAATATGAAAATGAATGTACCATCTTTTCAAGGAGGTAGAGTAGGTGATAGGATCCATTCATTCAACAGAGACCAGTTTAAGAAAGATTTTGATCATGCAGGGAGAAGCCAGATCCCACTGGCAACCAATAAAGGGCTTTAAGCAGTAAAGTGGCATGGCATGTCTAAAATCCTCATTTTGGCAGCCATGAGTAGACAACCTTGAAGGAGAGCAAGTAGGAAACAATCACAATGACTGTGAAAAAAGATGATGGTAGTGAGCAGGGAGAGACGTGGATCTCTGCACATGGAGCTCACGGAAGATATTGATAATTAGATATCAGGGGAAGGGAAGCACGAATATTCCAGGATAGTTCCCCATTGTTTAACTTGACTAATTGGAATAGATAAGGTTGCTGTTTCAGGAAATGGTGATAACAAAGAGAGAACTGGTTTGAAGAAATGGATCCAGCATTCTCGGTTGACTGTGTTAGGCCTATGATGCTTACTGGACACCCAAAGGGAGAGGTCCAGGAGGTGGTTGAAAAGACATGTATGACATTGAGGAGAGGAGACAAAATACAAATGAAAACATCAAAGTCATCTGTGTATCATGGGCATTTTAAAGCTACTTAATTAGATTAATTCAACCAGGAAGAATAAAAACAAGAAGGAAACTCAAAATATTCATATACGTAAAAGTTGAATAGATAGGAAAGAGCAAGTGAAGGGAAAGGAGAGACTAGTCAGAAAAGAGGAGGAAAACCAGAGTAGCATGTGGTGTCCTGGAAACTTAGAAAAGAAAGTCTTTCTCAGAGAACATTTGACAGTGGCAAATACAGCTGAAAGTGCAGCTATGGGAGAGCACCCAGGAAAGCATCTAGTGCACTCCCTGGAACACAGTAGATACCCAGTAAATGCCATTTCCTTTCATTTCCTCAACCCAGTCCAAGAGGCACTAGTGTTTCGTGATGAAGAATAGAGGCTTAAGAGCCAATCCGCCTCAGTCCAAATTCTTCCTCAGCCATTCCATAGCTGTCTAACCTTATATGGGTCATTTCTCCTTTCAATGGTTTGATTCCCATATTTTAAACAGGGGCAATAACAGTGCCTACTTCATGGGGAAGCAGCTAACACACTGCAATCAGTAAGGTTAGTTACTACCACCTTTCCTATTTAATTTCTTCCATGCGATGTATTTTTAAAAATTACCCACATTGTGCCCATATCTGCTTTTACGGACTACTTATTGATTGGGGTTCTGATCATGTGTGGGCACATGCAAAAGGAACAAACGAGGGACAATGGGACAGCCAAAGACAGCAAAAGTGGAAAGCTGTTTCCACCCAGGGGACCAAAGGCACAGAGGATGAAATGGTGTTATTAGTGTGCATTGAGGGTTAGAACTGCAAAAGAATGGTCTCCTGTGGGAAAGAAAAATATGCTTATTACCAGGGACTGGTGCTGATAAAGGGAGGCAGGGAGAAGTCTGCCACTTATTCTTTTACCTTCATTTCTTAGTCTCCTGGGACCTCTGGCTCATTCTAAGCACAAGCCGGTTGGCAATGGAGCCACAGGGAAGCAGTTTTCAAAAATTAGCCTTCTAAGACCCAGATGGGGTAGAGAAATGTGGAGCATAGACAAAGCGAACAAAGAGAACAACCAAGCATGCTTTGCTGTTCTCTAGTGTTATGTTCCTAGCCAAGTCCCAGTAAATGATACCCAGATAAGGGTAATTCCGCCCCATTTCAATACCTCCTCTCATGCCGGTGGCCAGTCCCCAGCCAATACCCCCAGCTTCTAAGTTTTCTCTCATGACATCCAGGTTTTCACAACTGTTAAACAATATGGAATCTCCTTAGTACTTTGCCTCTCTCTCTCTCTCTCTCTCTGCATATATATATATATATATGTATACATATACACACATACATATGTATAGATCAGTTACAAGAGTGTTTGTAATTTATATTATATTTTATATATTGTAAATTATAAAAATGAAAAGCTTGATCCAAACTTTTCTGGAAAATAGGCCAAAATTTCTGTCTATTTCCAAGATTTGGATGGAATTCCTTGATTTGACTACATCCCACAAGAATGCCTTCATTCCTGTTTTTTACTGGAAACTTCTAAACTGTTGACACCACAGATATAAAAAACAAAAAAACAAAACAAAACAGATGGGCAGGTTTCCATGACTTCATTTTATGTTAAGGATATAAATATTCATCCAGATAAAAAACAATGTCTCTATTTTTTTAATGTCTGTAAATAAAACAATTTGCAAAAGTCATTTTATCCATTCATCCACTGCTTGCTTGTTGACATTAAATAGATCTATGGTTATGGTGGGAGATTCTTCAATCATCAGTCATTCTCAGTAATTCAGAGGATTTTTTCAATAAAAATGAAAGCAAATTGTTATAAAAAGGCTTAGAGTTCAAAATGCCTAAAAATGTGAGATTAAAGAAACTTGTCATGATGATGACAAGATGAATGAAAATCCTTTTCAATGAAAAGAACAACATTTTTTATAAAGAATTCCTTCTTTTCATTTTACAGGCCAAAAAAAAAAAAAAGAAAGAAAAGAAAAGAAAAGTATTTGGCATAGAGCAGTACTGAACTTTAGCCAGAGGAGAGTTTGTTCAGAAGTTCATCCCTCCTTTAATCTGGGCAAGTTCAAGCTACAGCAAAATTATAGTTTCCAGTATCCCTTAAATTTCCAATGAGTTCTGTTGAGAAGGAACCTCAGAAGATAGTGACTCCACACTCTTAAATTCAAGACAAGACACCATAAAACTCTTTGCTATTTAAATAATATCAAAAAAGTAGTTTGCTACTTTTGGTATCAGATTTGTGATTAGCTGACCTTAAGCTGAGATGCAAAAATCCACCACCTTCCCAGTTAAAGTCTTTTCATAAAATAATGGAAGCCATTTACTTTCATATAATGAGCTAGCAAATACTATTTTGTCATTTCCGTTAAATTCTTACATAGTTCTTTGTATGACTAGTAGTATCACAAAGTGGATGGTGATTATAAATTGCATTTTGGCAAACATAGAAAGAAGCAACGGTTTTTCATGGCAAATCAATAAGTAGTTACTACATACCAACTGAGTATAAAGTTATGTGGTCAAAATAATAAAAGCAAATTATTGATGTTAATTGTTCCTTTTCTCCATTTATCAGTGTTTGTTGTTGCTGAAGAGTCATTTATCCAAAGTAATTTTTGTGTGATGTAATTTTATTAAATTTATATGTTAAGGAGAAGTAGCACAGTCAGGTTGGTGCTTTGCTCATGTCAAGAACATGTCATAAATAGGTTATGTACTTCAGGATCTGTCATCTTCTCTATGGAGGGTAGAGCCATACTACAGACACTATGACAATGATCAACGTGTGCTGTCAGTATTCGTAGAGTGTGAGCCCAGACAACAGCCATGTTTCATGGAATACCTGAGATATGTGCCAATGCCCCAGTGAGATTGAGTCAACCAGTATATAGACCTCATGGGTAACTTTTATTTAAAAGAAAGGTTTAGAAAGTGATGGCCTATTTGGTTTCTCAAGTATCTTTCAAGTAATAAACTTTGATTTAGAATTTGCCTGTCGTATACAAAATGTCCTTGTAATAGTAAGTGCCATTTGTCTCAATGTGATCAAAATATATACTCAATGGAAACAAACCAAGTCATCGAGTTAAATTGTGCTGTGTCTATGAGACAGAGGTGTGTGTCCTGCAGGAATGAGCATGAGAAAGTCAGCTCTGTGCTCCTTCACTTGGTGGAGAGATTTCCAAGCCACAGAACAAACACAAATGGTTCCAGCCGAAATCAGTACAAATGTCATTTTAAGTATGCAGCCAATTTCCAAGTGTGGATTATTCAAGAATATTGTGGATTTTTCTAATGCTACATAATACTAACTGGGAATCATTTTAATAACACAAATCTACTCTTCTGCTGAACATAGAAAGATTTTTTTTTCTTATTTTTGTAGCAAGTATCAGGATTTATTTATTTTGCAAAATATCCAGCTCTAGTATTACTAGCAGGGAGTTGTAAAAATCCTCAAAAAATGACAACTTTTATCTTTGACCAAAATTTCTTTTTCAAATTTCTTTCACTAGTGATAACATATTCTAGAAAAAGAATATTTTGAGTTATTCTCTGACACACAGCTCTTAGGGAATAAAATTACTAGGTCCTATGTTATTCTTACTAGATTCTTTTAAAAGAAAGTGACTGAGAGAAACAGAATACCAGCAATATTTTTATTTCTTTTTATCATAAATATAATTCTTTTTATTATATTTTTGCTACATTTTTATTATAACTTATATTTAATTCTTTTTATTATATGTTTTACTTAAATTTTCAGATGAGAACATTAGAGTCCAGAATTGTAATTACTTGTCCAAATCCATGTAGCTAAGGAGTGTCCTGCTATGAAAAAGTTAATTTATTTCACTACACTGGGTAGTATATGTGATTCAATGTGTGAATGTACTTTTGTTATGCAAGAAGAGTGTATTTCAAACATATGAATGGTATTTTTGGTTATGAGAATTTTTGAACTCTATGATACTAGAGGAAAACCTTGGAAGAGAGGAACAAATCAATTGTAGATAAGAAAGGGAAAATTCTTTCAATTGACGGATTGGACAGAAAAGGGTGAGGTGTTAAAAAAATGGAAAAGCAGGGGCGCCTGGGTGGCTCAGTGGGTTAAAGCCTCTGCCTTCGGCTCAGGTCATGATCCCAGAGTCCTGGGATCGAGGCCTATATCGGGCTCTCTGCTCGGCGGGGAGCCTGCTTCCTCCTCTCTCCTCTCTCTGCCTGCCTCTCTGCCTACCTGTAATCTCTCTGTGTCAAATAAATAAATAAAATCTTAAAAAATAAAAAATAAATAAAAAATAAAAAAATAAAAAAATGGAAAAGTCAATCTAGAGAAGATGTCTGCTGGTTTGTTTTGTTTGTTTTGGCAGGAGGGTATGACAAAGCGAAAAAGAGTATGGAATCAGGATAGTGCTCTATGAAAGATTAGGGACAAGGTTCAGCCAATTAAATCCTGTGTGGCAAATTTGATGGGTAGGATAAGAGAACAGGACAGGATTATTGAAAGTTTCCATTGATGAAGATAAGGACAATCTCTAGCGAGGTTCACTTTATAAATAAATGCAGTACCATCCCACTGTAATATAATCTGTGATTAAAATAACTGCAAGTGACACAGGCTACCTGAGACCTCATGAAAACATAAAAATTAACATTTGGCTGATAATGTATGTGTGAGGGATAGTCTCTATCATACCAACCTTCATACTAAGTAGCATGTGGTATGGGTGAACCAGTTCCAAATAATATGGTACAGAGACAGAATGGGCCCAGTGAAAGCCACTTGACTGATGGGATGGTGGTGTCAAATTTCCACACAAATGCTGCTCAAAGAGAAAATCTACATAAGACCTAGAGTTCAAATAACATCTGGATTTAGGTGTGCCTGAATGAATCACACTGTTACCCAGATGGTCCTGGGAAGTACCGAAACTGACAAGTTGCTTGCTACTGATGTGATTTTATTCACTTGCCAACTGATAACAATTATACCTACCCTTTTGTTTTACATGAAGAGTATTTGTTTCATTTACATTTGAACTCCATTAACCCCTTAGAGTTCCAAATATTGACAGAACACTGATCAATTCAACACGAGGATCTTTTACAAGCACTTAGCTAAGATCTTCGAAGAAGAGCCCTTGCAAATTCTTTGTTCAAAGAAATTTAGAAAATTGGGTTAAAAAAAAAAGAATGTTGATATATGCAAGACACAACTTATTTGATTCATTGGCAGATATTAAAAGAAATTAGGAAGTTGGCATAAACCAATCTCTACTTTGGGTCATTAATGGATTAGGAAAAAAAAACACTGGACTTGATGTAAAAAGACATGGATTCCAGTCTGAGGGTATCTTTTTTTTTTTTTTTTTTTTTTTACTATCTGTATTATTTTGGGCAAGTCACCAAACCCCTCAGAATAAACTTCCACCTATTAATTTACATAGTTCTGCTAAGAATTCTTATTTTTCCTAATTCGAATGGCCTGAGAAGTTTATTCTCTGTCTTGATTGGGCTCTGAACCCAGGTTTTCCTCCCATTCCATTCATCGTCCCTGAGCATCCAATGCTTCCTTTTTAGTCATATGTGAAACGTCTGTGTTGTGCTAAATATTTACTGGACATTGTGAAATGGAAAAAAATGATGCATACGAGAAGGAATAAGTAAGATACCCACGAGATTTATTAAATACTCAAAAAAAAAAAGAGGAATATTTGAGAAGGCATAAGTAGGAGGAGAAAGGGGGCTGGAGAGGACATAAAAAGACATAAGGTGGAGAGTTTTCCATAGCCGGCTACATAGCTGCTTAGGAGCCCACATCAATGACGAAACTATGGATAGATACTACACCCTGGATTAGCCCATCACAGTAGGTATCTGACTTTGTGTTGTCCTCTGTTCATACTCCTCACAGTTAGTGATCCAGAACAGTGCTGCCTAAGAGAGCTTTTCAGCAGTGATGGAGAGTTCCGCGTGCGCCCTGCCCCATACAGGCAGCCACCAGTCACGTGTAGCTGCCAAGTACTTGCAATGTGGCTAGCGTAACTGAGGAACTAAATTTTTATTTTAATTTAATTTTCACTCAAAATGCAATTATATAGTCCCATGTGGCTGATGGCTACTGTATCAGACAGCACGGGTCTGTGACTTACATGGTTAATGAACAACCGGCCATATTCCTGTGTGGAGCAGAGGAGTGCTTCCAAGACAGCATCGTGGCTCAAAATAACATGTGTCTGGCAAAAAAAGTCATTGTTATAGGGACTCAATTTTCAAAACTACTCGAGATTTTGTTTCTACAACCTGTGACTTAATACATCTCTTCAACAGATCATTGCCTTCTGTGACCCTAAGTAGAAACAGAATTGAGTTTGCTCCATGGAATACACTCCTGTACATTTCTAGGACTCAGTTTTCTCATCTGTAAAATGAAGTGTTGGACTTCATCAGATCATGTTTAAAATTCTTTTCAGCTGCGGGGATTGGAAGCAAATGTTCGCGAACCACTGTGAAGAGCTTGCATGTTTGATTTTAAGTCTCATCTGTAAATTCCTGTCTCATCATCAGAATCTCTCCAGCACATTTCCCCTAACCCCTCTGTGCCTCTCACTCTTCTTGTCTGTCCACAGTTCAAAGACTTCTCCCGTCTGAATGATTTATCCTTCTTGATTTATGCTGTCAGAAAGGTCTGTTTAGATAGAGTCCAGACATACTTACGTGTTGCTTATGCATTCTAACTAAGAATGACAACTTCAAATGGATCAAAGTTATCTAAAAGAAAGAATGAGAACTTTAGTCAAAGATCAGAAGGAAAGAAAAAGATTATAAAAGAAATTTGGGATAAAGAATTCTAAGGTTTAAACCACACCAAGAGAGGAAGCGTGTTTTTCTTTCACAAAATCAGACTAATTCTTCTGTGAAGGGTTCTCTGAGCATCAAGGAGCTGCAGTTGTAGACATGCAGATTTTTGACGTGGCTACTTGGAGTTTGTCAAAGAAAAACAATCTGAAAATTCACTCTGGTCCCTCTGGCTCCCCTGGTTCTCTACACCCTGAGAAGGACAAAGATTCCACAAGTGCCACCTTTTGGAGAAAACAGCAATAGCAACAAAAGACCAGCTTTAAAGACCATTAACTCAGTTCATTCTCAAAGGAAATAATGAAGAGGTAAATCATTTTAATCTTACCATAATCCTTAGAAGTTATATTCTATATAATTCTACAAATCTTCCACTTAAAAATGTAAGTCTGAATTAAAACCTGAACTTGGTGTTTGTCATTTTGAAATGGCATATTTAAATAAAGTAAGTATATCTGACTTTGTTTTAAAACAATATGAAATAACCACAAAAAATAAAATGCTACCCAAAATACGGATGTCAGGATTTTCTTTTAGCCCTGATCATGCACGTAGATCTACCGGGAATGTTAATCATTTGCTCCTGGTTACTCTGCCCTAGAGAAGACAATCCTTAACTTTAAGTAGTATTCTTTTTTTTCTTTTTTCTTCTTTTTTTTTTTTTTAGTATTTAGAATGGAAAACTGGAGAGGCAAATACCTTTATTTTGTTACAGAAGGAAAATCTTACTTGTTTTATTTTAAACCAGGGAGGAGGGGGCAGGGAACGGTGCCAGGAATCTGCTAAGTTTCTCAGACTTGTAGAGTCAAAGGCTTTAGAGGTACAACAAAACATGGTAGAGAATGTAAGCCTAAGTATCATTTAATATGTGCTAACACCCTTCACGTGTCCCAGGCAGCATGGGCACGCCCTCCACTGTCACAACGACCTCTGAGCAAAAGATGCTGCAACTGAACAGTAGACAAGGCTGACCTTCGAAATGCTTCAGGGATGGAGGTAGAAGGATGTTGGAATTTATCTGAAGCCACATGGAGATAATCCACAAATATGACTTAGAAATAATTCTCACTGGACTGACCATTGAAGTCATAAGTATAAAATAACTTTCTTTATTTAATGTCTCATTCTCTCCCTGAAGAACCTTTCTAACATAATTAAAGGCATGGAGGCAACTCCCATCAATGGCTGATTGCTTCCACGGGTCCCTGAATTCATTCTCCCCAATTTATTTTGTTTGCACAACCACATACACATTCAAGAATCAGAAATTTTGTAACGTTTCCCTTAAGTTGCAACCCAGCTCGGATTCTGCCTTTTTCCCTAAATGAAGTGTCGTAAAAGGTTGCTATGATTTTTAAGTATGAAATGAAAGCTGCCCTTGCTAATAGCCATGATATTCTGAAGAATCATCTTCACTGAATATAGATGCACTATCCTGACTTTTTGTATATCACTCCCTTCCCCACCCCACCCCACCCCACCAATTTTAAAAAAATTATTTGCCCTTAAATTAAATATGTGAAAGGCAGATCGCTGAAGCAGCATTTTGTGTCTTAGGCTCTGCCAACATGGGGACGTTAGATTTGGAGTTAAAATTGCTCAGCACGCCCAGCTGTGGTTCTCACTTGGCTCTCCCTTTCCCCAAACCTCAAAATAGCTTATAATGCCACGTACCATATGTGGAGTAATAATTAGGCTTACCAGGGTGCTTTCTGTTGGACAATCTCTTTGGCATACACGAAGCCATAAAATCCAGCTTTTTACACAAAGTTATCCAGCATTTTTGCAAATGCTTTAAAGATCATAACTGTAATATCGCTTGACAACTTGGCATGCTCAGAACTGACTAATGGGCACTTTTGGGTCTAGAGTTTTATGCATTTTTTTTTCTTTTGGGACATATGCCAGAATTTGGGAATCAAATCAATAGCACACAACCACAGTCCTTGAACCCTAAAAACAAAGTGAGGGGATATACTTTAATAGTATCACTCAGAACTGATTTTGCAAAAATAATTTGGAACTTCAAATGAAAAGTAAATACGAAGATCTTTCAAGGAAGTTTAACACTTTGAATGAGCTTTTGGGAGCCTAGAGACAGTATCATAGTATTTTCTTAATTAGAATTCCTATATCCAATCTCTCCTAATGGATGCATAAACCTCTTTAATTTGGCCACACACACTCTGTTTGGGATTGCCCTCTTGCATTTAATTTGCCCCCCAAATAATCACAAACCAGAAACACATGTCCTAAATAATGTGTCTTCAGATTCTGCCACATTGTTGGTATAAAACAGAGACATTATCAGAAATGACTGTGAAAAATAAAATATTTAAACATTTATAGAGTAAGATCAGGATGGCTTAAACTTGGTTTTAGAGGTCAACTAAAGGGGAGGGGATGAGCTTAGAAGTCTCCCTTTAGACACACACAACACAACAGGGCATATTTGTTGATATAAACAAGTCTAAGGCAGGCTTCTTCAGAACTGTAAGACTGATAAAAGGAGAAAAAATTAGAAAAAGCTACTTGTGATTATTTGGTAAATTTATTTTCTCTAAACCGTAGCATCCACCAAACCCTTATTTCTTCTGATATGTGTTTACTTTGGAGTTTTTTTTTAAGATTTTATTTCTTTCTTTATTTGAGAGCGAGAAAGAGAACGAGAGAGCATGAATGGGTAGAGAGGGGCAGAGGGAGAGGGAGGAGCAGACTCCCCCCTGAGCCAGGAGCAGGACATGGGGCTCGATCCCAGGACCCTGAGATCATGACCTGAGCCTAAGGCAGAGGCTTAACCAACTGAACCACCCAGGTTTTCCTCTTCTGATACGTGTTTAATTAAAATTCATAGAGGATATGGGGGGCGGACCCAGAAGCATAAATTTCACATTGCACCTGTATATCCAGAAGATTCCCAGTAGTTTTTCAGTTTACAAACTAGTCTGTTTTGTAGTTACTCTTATATACTTTAGCCTACGTATGTTTCGGCATCGGAGTGAGCAAGTATCCAAATATCATGTTTAAAGTTTCTTTTTGAAACTCCTTTTTCTGTTTTCAAAATATAAAAAGTATTAGATACACATACATGCACAGACATACATATATATTAGATACATGTATATACACATAATACTTTGTGTGTGTGTGATTTGGGGTCCTCCTGTTTCACCACATTGTGTGTGAGAAGGGTGGGATTTAGACACAGCGTGGTGCCATTACCAGGAAATGTATAGCCTTTTTGGACCCCACTAGAAAATGTTATAAAATTAATGCAAATAATTAAAAGTCACTTATATTCTCAACAGGGAAATTATTAAAACACAGAAAAGTCCTTTGTCTACTTACACGTTTGCAAAATGCAAAAAAAAAGTAATATTTTGTTACTTAAAATGATACAGTAGGAGATCATGGATATTAAATCAGAGTGTAGGCTCCGAATCTTATTTCCACTATCTTGTAATATCTAAGATCTTGTGATCCTGGGAAGTCATGAAACTCTTGAAGCCCTAGTTTTCTAGAGAAAAAACTGACTCTGTGGGTTACAGTGAGGATTTAGTGTGGTTGCAAAGACATATCTTTTAGATGCCTTGTAATTTCCTGTGCTATTTCCACAGGGGACACTTAATAAATATTTATTTTGCTTATTTTGAAAGCCTAAATACTTTTCACTGAAACCACTCTGTTGCACGAGGTGAATGAGCACTGTGGGTACCCTAATGTCGAAAAAGAAATGAAGAAATGGCCTTTAGAACGACTTTCTTGTTTTTTTGTAAACAAGCTCCTTCCAATGGTTTGCAAAAAGGCCGTTCCTCTAGGAGGCCCACCCAGCACAATTAACCACCTTTACCCCAGGATGCATTTAATCAGTTTAAAATCCTCAAAAGAACAAATCACTTCTAAATTTGACCCAACCATATTTTACGATAGCAGCACATGGGTCATAAGCCTTACCTTTCCTTTCATTCATTCATTCTTTCATTCATCCACTCATCCATTCATTTATTTGCCATTTAATCAGTCATTTATTCCACAAATGGTCACTAAGGTTTGAGTATGTAAGAGTGTTGGATTTCCCTGGAAAAAGGGGAGAAGAGCAGGGGATCCAAGTGTGTATAATTGTCCTACTGAGTATCTCAGAATCTTGAGCAGTTTCCTCTGTTCGCTTCACACCCTTGCCTTTGACCTGAGCAATCAGAGGTGAAGAGGGTGATCCCCTCCAAAGCTGTTGGATGTTTCACTGTCCATGAAGGGCTAGGAGCTCTTTTGAGCTTGATGACCCCATGACGCCCTTATTCTCAACTCAGAAGGGCCCAGAAACATGTCCAGGCTGATAAGTGAAGTTGGCCTCAATGTTTATGCCTCAGAGGTAGCTTTACTCTGAAGACATTGTTTCTAATCTTGCATTTGTAATCTTAAAATTTTATTCCATAAAGAGGGCTCCAAATACTTCTGAGTTTCAGGCCACACCAACCTGGTTTGTTTCTACTATACCTGTACTGCTTCTTTTTATTTTGTTTTGTTTCATTATATTATGAAACTATTGCTCTCAAAAAACATTTTTAAAGTATCCAAACCAGTGGTTCACGATACCATGAATGATAGTGATAAGGAGAAATTTTTTACAATGTGATTCCCAAGTTCCTGCCCTACAGAACTTCTGTTTCAGTAGGGTTTGCAATCTTAAGAATATGCATATAAACATATATAGCATATAATATATACTGCATTTATAGATCATGTGTGTGATATATACAAATATATAATACATGAATATGTGATTGTATATGCTTAATATATATAATATACATTATACATGATAAATATGTGTGTATGTATTTGATATATACATATTAGAAATTTCTAGTTTTCTATTTGGAAATGATGACAACTGCAAGGGATGAAGGAGTGGGTAGAAGGCTCAGTTTGGTCAAGAGTTCTTTTTCCAAGCAGCCTTTGAGTGGACGTTTGGAGGTATTGATTGCACTCAAATCAACCCTGCCATAGGTACAGCTAATCATTCACAACTGCTTGGCAATGACCTTGTCACTACACTTGAGCTCCAGTTTCACAGTGGCTACAATAAAAATGTTGAAGTCTTACAAACTGGCCCTAAAAGATAATGTAAGGGGTCCCCACAGCTTCACTTTGTAGACTCTGATACACAGCACTTTTAGTCCTTTTGCTAACTCACCTTATTCCTCTATCTCCTGCCTCAGTTTTAACCTCTGTTCCTTCCACAGGACCCCTAGTTCCCTACCAGCCACACAGTTCTACTTGATTCCCACAGTTTCCAGCCACCTACCTTTCCACTCCTCCCGTCCACCTGCCATAAAGACTGCAAACAGTAATGGAAACGTTTAGAGATACCATCTGATGTCTGTCATTGTCTATGATCAGTCAAGTTTATAGGCGTTACCTTTACATTGTGTCACCTGGGACCTCAAAGAGACTGGCTCAAATAAATATAAGATCATCATTATCACCATGGCTTAGAGAACTACAACAGCCAGAGTATTTCACCAATAAGGACAATGGTTTTCAAGAGAGTACAATATGTTCCATTTTTCTTGTCCTGTCCCACCGTTCAATCAAATCCAGTCCCAGATCAAAGATTCTGGAAAATACTGCCCCCTATAAGTTTTAACCAATCGAGAACTGTAGCCAAGACTCAAAATAAATTATTCAGAGATCCTGAATATAGTGGAATAGGAACGTAGACTGATAATATAGAGTATGTTAAGGGGTTAGTCGAAAGAGTTTAAAGGTAATCATTACTCAATGGGGAATTAACTGAAGGAGTGAAAATAAATCAATTTTCCCACCCATTCTTTTATTAAATGACAAAGATTTCTTTAGTCTTTACCATATAGTACTACTATTTTTATAATAATTACAAATTAATTGTATATTTGATAATATACTTAATCTCCAATACAAAATCATGTTTATTACCAAAAATACATATTGCAAACATTTAAATAATTGTATGAAGTACTAAACTGATTAAATGATTAAATGTTATGTGTTTTGCATTTATACAATCTTCTTCTAAAAGATTGATATAAATGCAACATTTTTCAAATAATATAAGACCTCATCATGTGTATTACTTTATAAAATAAATCTGAATAAGATGATGTGAATCGTTCTGAAACCAAAAATACATGCTATATATTGCTTTCAACAACACAGCAATATCTACAAGGATTTAAACTTGATAGAATAACCCACCACCACCACCTGCTGTTTGAAACAGAAAATTCAATTGTGTTCAATTTACAGGAATGGAAACTCAAAGCTTGGTCTACTTACAAATTATTGTGGGGATAAAGTACCATCACTATCATTATCTCTCAGATTTTAAGGTTTTTAAATAATGGATTTTTTGAGCATGTGTGCAGATTTTTAAATATACTAATATTACAAATAAGGAAAGGGATAAGTGGTACAAAACAAGGAGAGTTATGTCAGATAAATAAACACTTTGAATTTGAGCCCTCAGTTGTACTCTAAAGATAAGAGAATTTGAATTTTTCTGCCAAGAAATCACATAAGCTTTTATGTTTACCAATTCCATAGACTATACATGTTTATTCTGTTTATTTATTTCTGGTAAGGGATACATTGTCAATGTAATGCCAAGGGAAAACAAGACTTTTTCTTTTTCTTTTTAAAATTTTATTTATTTGTTTGTTTGTTTATTTGAAATAGAGAGAGAGAGAGAGAGAGAGAAAATGACCAGGATGGGGGGGCAAAGGGAGAGGGAGAAGCAGGATCCCCACTGAGCTGGGAGCCCCACTCAACTTGGTGCTCGATCCCAGGACTCTGGTATCATGATCTGAGCTGAAGGCAGTCACTAAACCGACTGAGCCACCCAAGCACCCCAAACATGATTTTTTTCTTAAGACAAACTTGGATTTGAATTCTAGCCTTTTGACTTGTTAGCTTTGGGCTCAGTGCAGTTATGCAGCCTCCCTAAAGCCCTAGCTACAGATTTTAAAAAACTGGGATATCAACATAGACCTAGGGTTTTATGAAACTTTGAAACAGTAAAATGTGAAGCACCAGAGACACATATTAGGCACTAAATAAACGGCATCTCTGATTGTATTATTTTATCCACAATTGACATGTATAAGAAAAACTAAAAAACCTAGGCTTCTGTATTTTTGAATGGAAGTTTATTAGCACTTCTGTTTCTGCAGTGTGTTGCTATGTGCTTAGGTTAAAGTGGCTTAACTGACTTCCTTTGTAATCTTTTGAGTTCCCTATATACACTTGGCAACAGAGAAGAACAATATCACTAAAATCCCAAATTTGGGAAGTTCAAATCAGCCCAGACCATGGACCGATGTGAGGGTTATCATGAGAACAGAAGTTTTGTCTTTCAAATAAACATAAAGTGCGGAACTTGAGTCAGACAGTCAACCTGATAGAAACATTAAATCTACCATAGATAAGCATTACAGTTTCAGCCTACAATCCAATTGGAGATTATCTTTTGACAAGAAGACTATGAGAGGAGTACAGACAGGCCAAGCACATGTTCATGAATATGTTTGGATTCATCCAATGATGCAAGATCACTTTGGAAAGCACGAATCTATCCTCATGGACAAACTTCCAACAGGTTTTAAAGAATGGACTTTTATCCCGTTTTCTGCTGTACTCTCATAGAAAGTAGCAATTTTTAAAACCTCATTATTATCCTTAGAAAAGTAATATTGTGAGTATGGCTATCATTATGAGCATTCTGTACAAATTCAATTAGATGAGAAGAATGAAATAGGTCTATATCATGGAGATCTTTAGTACTACATAGAATTAAGTAATGCATGGCATAAAAAATAAAAAATAAATATAGAAATGGATGGACAGATAGATACATGGATGGAAAGATGGAGAGGCATCAGAAAAGAAGCTTACCAAAGGAAAAAGGAAAGCTGCTCCTTACAGTGGAATTCCAACCAATAAAGATAAAAGGAATGATAGAAATAGGAAATCACTATTTGGAAACCATCCTAGTAATAACAGGTTCAGGTAAGAATTATCAATGGATTTGTGGGTAAAAGGATAGTGAAGAGCAGGATGATTACATAATCTCAAAGCAGCTTTCAACACAATATTTATTAATTACAAAGGCAAAATGATAACTTTACATTGGAGAAAATTGGCAGATAACACCTTTACCCAGTGGACACAGTTGAAATCACCATCCCATTAATATAGCACATCAGGATGCACTGAGAAAGACACATTTCTCCTGTGGTATTCTTCCTCAAAGTGCATAACTTGAATCTAATAATAAGGAAACATCGGCCAAACCCAAACTGAGAAACATTTTACAAGATAATTGGCCTGTATTCTTTTTTTTTTAAGATTTTATTTATTTATTTGACAGAGAAAGAGCATAAGCAAGAGGGAGCTGCAGAGAGAGGGAGAGGGAGAAGCAGGATCCCCACTAAGCAGGGACCCAATGTGGGGTCGATCCCAGGACCCTGGGATCATGACCTGAGCTGAAGGCAGACCCTTAATTGACTGAGCCACCCAGTTGCCACACTGGCCTGTATTCTTTAAAAAAACAAAAACAAAAACAAACCAACAACAACAAAAAAAACCTGTCATTAAAAGACAAGAAGTGAGGATATGTTTCAGATTAAAGCAAGATAAGTGACATGACAACTGTATGCAACATGTGATCCTGGATTAGGTAAGAACATTAGTGGCACAAATGGCTGACTTTGAATATATGGCTTCTAGATTAGATACTGCTCCTATTAATGTTAGTTTATTCACTGTACTGAGGTTAAGTAACAGAAGATGTATACTAATGTATTTAGATATAAAGGGTATTATGTCTGCAATTCCTCTCAAATATTTTAGAAATAGAATATAAAAAAAAGTATATTCATATTTATATCCACAACCAAACCCATGGAGAGAGGGGGAGAAAGAAGGACAGAGAGAGAGAAAGAATGGTAAAACAAAGATGTGTTAAAAGCTGGGGAATCTGGGTTAAGATCTATCAGAACACATTGGACTAATTCTGCAAATTTTGGACATCTGAAGTTATTTCAAAATTAAAAATTGAAAATGGTAAAAGAAAGAGAGGAGGACAGAGGAAAAGAAGGAGGCTTGGGAGGAGGAGGGGGAGGTGATGGGAGGATGAGAAGAACTGACCCTCTTAGAAGGTCTTATAGCAAAATCTTCTCATTTCCAAGTATTCTACAACCACAATAATACAAGTATCAGTTTACTGAATGAGGATAATTTGGATGGGAAAGAGGAATAAAGACCCAGGAGCTGGAGTTTGGGATGAACCGCACATTGAATAGAAATCATTTCCTGCACTATAGGCTCCATGAGGGCAAGAAACTGGTTGGTCTTTGCTCACTATTATTCATCCAGTTCTGAAACAATGGCTGGCACCTAAGATGTTCTCAATAAATGTATGTTAAAGGAATAATGTACAATTCCTACTTTGTGATTTGTCCAATTTGTAGTCTCCTCTTTTGCAATTATCCTCACACCTTCCTAAATTCCTGTCCACTAAACATCCAGGGATTATAGGTATATAATTATTCAACTTGGGCAACCTTTGCAAAAAAGGGAAACTAAATTATGTGAGACAGAGAAAGATGAAATCTGACATTGCTCAGTAATGAAACATGAGTACATCTTTGCTGGCCCATGCTAAGAGGAAGTTTTGTGGTTAGCACATTCTTCTCCCCCTGGTGAGCAACTGTAAACTTCCTTGAACGTTAATTTAATGTCTGTAGCCTTAAACAGCTGTGGAAGAGTTGTGGTTAAAAACAAGATGGCTGGTAGAGGGTGGTGTCCTATTTCAAACCAAAATCCAAGGTCTCAGCAACATCTAACTTTTTGGAATGTGAGTTGTGAAATTTGAAATTATGACCATAACTGGAAGTGCTAGAGAAGACTAGAGGAGTTGTAATTACACTGGACACATAAGCCTGCCTGAGGAACACCATGTCGCAAGAAGGGTCTCCAATCTGCCTCACACACTGAATCTCTCTTCTTGGTGACATCGGCATTTTCCTCTACATTAGATGGTGACTAAATGGGCCAAGTCTGAGCATGCCTGCGAGCCTTCACCCTGAGGCACGTCCTTCAATGGAGTTTTCAGGATGACTTCAAAGGAAGATCACATTTCCATACTCTACCCATAAATGAGAAATGCAACGGTGAGTCCTTCACCCGATGCCAACCAACCTGGACACCCAGTAACACCTTTGCAGTGACCTGGAGCACAAGACTGAGGTATAGGGGTGACGGTTATTGTGGAGCTTGATGTTTTGAGGTTTTATTTTATTTAACAGAATTACTGAGACATAACTGACATAAAATAATTGCACATATTTATTGGGTAGAATTTGATGTTTTAACATTTATACACACCATGTTTTAATATATAGACACCCATGACACCATCACCACAATGGAGATGGTGAACAAACCTATCATCTCCAAAAGTTTCCTCCTGCCCCTTTGTAACCCCTCTCTCTTGCCCCTCCCCATCTTCCTTCCATATAAGGCAACCACTTACCTGCTTCCTACCACTATATGTTCATTTTCATTTGAACAGATAGAACCATATTGTGTCCTATTTTATATAGGCCATAGTTTTATTTAGCATAATTATTCTGCTGACATTTACATCCTCCATGCTGTAGCATAAATTCCTTTTCACTATAGACTGGTACCCTATTTTATAATACACAGCAGTTTCTTTATCCATTTGTCTGCCAATGAACATTTGGATTGTTTATAGCTATTAAAAATAGAGCTGATATTAACATTCATGTAAAAGTTGCTCAAAAGACATAAGCTTTCATTTCTCTTAAGTAAGTAGGAATAGAAGAGTTGAGTTTAACTATTTAAGAAATTGTCAAACTATTTTCTAACGTGGTTATATCATCTTGCATTCCTCACCGGAGTGTATGACAGCTCTAATTCCCCAAGAACTTTGCCAACACTTAGTAGGTTGGGGGTTTTTTTTGTTTGTTTTTTTGTTTTGTTTTGTTTTGTTTTGTTGTCCAAAAGAGTAGGTCTGTTGTTTTTTGGTTTTGGGTTTTTTTTTGCCATTCTAATAGGGGCACATTGTTAGTTCATTGTGGTATCTCATGAATATGTATTTCCAAAATAACTAGTAATAGTGAACATCTTTTAACATGTTTATATGCCATCAGTACATGTTGTAGTGATTTATTCAATTATTTTCCCCATTTTTCATTGCATTGTTTCTTTTCTTTACTACTGTTTTTAGAGTTCTTTACAGTAGTCTCCCCCTTATCCACAGGGAATATGTTCCAAAACCTCTGTGGATGCCTGAAACTGTGGATACTACTGAACCCTACAAATACTGTGTTTTTTCCTCTATGGAAGTATCTATGATAAATTTACAAATTAGACACCGTAAGAGATAACAACAATAACCACTAATACAATAGGACAATTTTAGCAATATGCTGTTGTAAAAGTTATGTGAATGTGGTCTCTTTCTTTCTCTCAAAATATCTTATTGTACTGTACTCACCCTTTCTGTGATGATGGGAGAGGATAAAACACACAGGTGAGGAGATGAAATAATGGGAATGATGGAGGCACAGTGACACAGTGTTAGGCTATTAGTGAACTTCTGACAGTAGGTCAGAAGAGGGATCATCACTTTCTGGATCACAGTTGACCATGGTTAACTGAAATTGTAGAAAGCAAAACTGTGGATAAGAGAGGACTGCTATATATATTCTGAATACATATCCTTTATCATATATCTTGAAGCGTACATATCATTTGCATATATATGCCTTGTAAATGTTCTCTCCCTGACTGTGACTTGCCTTTTCATTCCCTCAACAATGTCTTACAAAGACTAATTTTTTTTAAGATTTTATTTATTTATTTGACAGAGAGAGAGAGAGAGATCACAATGAGGCAGAGAAGCAGGCAGAGAGGCAAGTAGAGAGAGAGGGGAAGCAGACTCCCTGCCAAGCAGAGAGCCCAATGTGGGCCTCGATCCCAGGGCCCTGAGATCATGACCTGAGCCAAAGGCAGAGGCTTAACCCACTGAACCACCCAGGTGCCCACAAAGACTAATTTTTTTTTAAGATTTATTTATTTGAGAGGAGAGAGAGGGAGAGCAGGAAGAGGTACAGAGGGAGAGGGAGAGAGAGAATCTCAAGCAGACTCCCCAATGAGCACAGAACCCAACATGGTGCTCAATCACACAACCCTGAGACAAAATCAAGAGTCCAGACACTCATCCGACTCAGCCACCCAGGCGCCCTGAAAAGTAGATGTTTTTAATTTTAATGAAAGTCAACTAATCCATCTGTTCTTTTACGGACTATGCTTTTCTTTCTTTTCTTTCTTCTCTTTTTTTCTTTTTTTTCTTTTTTGTGTTGTTAGGGTGTTGGGATAAGTATGAATTAAGAGGGCTTATTGAAAGGTGCTGAAAAGTTCATCTAAAATTTTATGAAAACTTTCTATCACAAGTTGTACTTTAGAACCTAAACATCTTCCCTTGATGTGAATACACAGCAAGAGGTCAATAAAACTTCTAGGATTTACATCCTAGATTCATCACTGTTGGTCTTCTTTATGCTACGTGGCTAACTCCAGGGAAGCCGTTAGCTATCGAGGAGTTCCCTGTCAATGGCAACTTCTCTTACAACCAAATGTGTCAGGAAGGTCAGAATACAGTTCAGGGTTAGTCTGTCAAACCTATGTCAGACAGAAGGGCCCTTGGGCAGCATAGTGCTTTGAGCTGCTCACAGGACATGAAGCACATGGGGCCCCCAAACAACAGTATGTTCTGAAATGAAGTGGAAATTGTAATGAGAATATCAAGACACATCATAATCACCTAGTGAAATGCACTATTGAAATAGAAAAGTTTATCAGAACCCTGTAAATCAGTAATTTTTTGGATTACACAATAAGAATGAACTCTACAACTAGCAGTAAGCTGTTGTGTTTTCAGACAAAGAAATCTTCAAAAAAGAAAAAAAAATGCATGGAGACTTTTTAAAGCCTGGCTCAAATATCCTTCAAAACCATCTTATTTTATTTATTCTAATGACGTACTTAGCAGGTATCATTGTAACATCTGAAATGCACTTAATTCACTGGATAATAGATATAAGAGTTTAAATTATTTATCCAGTCAATAGGTATAAATCGAGCCCCAGTAGAGTTCCAGGAACGAGTGTAGGCATTGAGGATAGCAGAGGAAAAAACATGTATTAAGCGGTGGTCAATGTTAGGAAGAAAAATTAAGCAAAGGAGGAAATTAGAGGTTGATAGGGATGTGTTATATAAATAAGAGGACAGAAAATTTATCTTTAATAACATTTGAATATATATTCAAAGAAAGTGATGGAGTGAGCCATGTTTTTTTTTAAAGATTTTATTTATTTATTTGAGAGAGAGGCAGAGAGAGAGCCAACACGAGTGGGGGAGGGGCAGAGGCAGAGGGAGAAGCAGACAACCCACTGAGCAGGGAGCTGAATGTGGGGCTGGATCCCAGGACTCCAGGATCCTGACCTGAGCCGAAGGCAGAGGCTTAACCAGCTGAGACACCTAAGCGCCCCAAGAGCCATATTAATATCTGGGAAAAGAGTGTCCAGGTACAGAGAACAACAAATGCCTAAAATCCAAAGCAGTGGCATGTTTGGGAATGTTCAAGAAACAGTAATAAGCTAGAGGAGAGCACGCCAAGAATTAGACTAACTCAATGGAGATCCCTTGTTCTCCTACCTCCTATCAAATGTACCTCACTTCTCCTTAAATTCAATAACCTCTTTGCAACATAAATTCTTTTTAAAATTCTGAACTTTTCAAGTACCCGTCCTCAGTGACTTTTCACATATACTTCATGAATTTCAACATGTCTCTAATCTTTGGGCAATCACAGGTACAGCTCTGAGCTATTCAGAATCAATCCACAAAATTTCAAGGGGCTTATATTTCAATTTCTCATCATCCACTCAAAAATATAAGAAGGATAAAAGGAAAGTCCTGAATTTGAACATAAGAAAGATAGATAAAGGCTGTATATTGTGAAGTTTTCAGAGCCAGTTTAGAATCCTTAACAATGCTTGTCATTACAAGAACAACTTGACATATAAAATTTGTATGTAATCATTTCTGTTAATTTACTGTAAAACCTAAGTGGTAAAAAAACATTGTCAGGAATTTTGCCTTAGAAAGTCATCCTCTGCAATACACTTTTAGCTTTTTTCTATTTATAAGAGTTCTTGCAATCTTTTTGTTCCTGGTGTTTTTCAGAGAAAAGAGGAAATAAAACAAATAAAACATGCAAATTATTTATATTTAGCCAAACAAAGGAGAAGTTTCTTTATGCAAAGCCATTGCCATCCACAAAGGTAATGCAACAGTTTATAAGCACTATTTTGGCCCTAATAGGTTTTTACTAAAATGATAAACTAAATTTCCTTTGCTCTGTCTTTGTGATGCATCAAATACTTTATTGGTTATGTGTGGGCCTTAACCTAGGGCAACTTTATATCTCCAGTTGTAAAAGCATGCTTGCAATTTAAATCAGACCAATTCCTTAATTAGTAGATTGACCGTTCATGTTTTTTGTGACAGGGCATGTGATACTTCTTTCTCCCTGGTCATGAGTTTAAGGAGAAGAGGAGAAGACCACAAAAAGGTAGCAAGGCAAATCTCCAGACAGAGATAAAACGAACAAAATAAAGGAGTGGACAGGATTCATTATATGACTGGGTTTTCTTTATGAAGAACACCTTGTTCTCAGGAGCCTTCCATTTAAGACATTCATAATAACAAATAGCTGATTCAAAGTCCCTTTTGGCAGCAAACTCATAAAAACACGAGGGATTCCTGACCCAGAAACTAAAGGAGTTACATCTTCTCTAGAAATGGATGAATTCTCTACAGAACTTTACAAATTCACTGCATGAACATTGTTTAGACACAGTGCATGTGGGGGGGGGGAAACAGTGCACACAAAATCTTAGGAGACTCCAGTCTAGTGGTTTACAAAACTTTCATAGAATATTTATAGAACTGAATGGTTCTAAATACTCACGTTAGTGATATCGCAAATACGTGGTCTTCGCGTCAACTTGACATTTACCGCCCTACATTGGAAAAGGTGAATGTTTATATTAGTTTCACTTGCAAGGTATAGTGTGGGATACTCAATCATGTGGCTTACGGCACAAAATTTAAAAATTAAGACATTTCAATGATCTTTAAATAAACCTAATTCAGTTAGAATTAAGCTTTCTGAAGATAAGAAAGAGATCATATCTATAACTGTGTTATGCAACTTCACCGAGTTGCAAGGATATATATTTCTTTATGAAAAATAGTTATTTTGGAGTCTGCATGCCCAAGCATTTTCTCTGCTTTTTTATTGCAGATAATTCAAGGCCTTCAGGGGAATTCATGGATCAAGAAAAATAATACATTCTTTCCATATTATAGAATATTTCTATCACTAAATATAACTCAATGCCAATTTCTGCAGTATCCATCTATATTACAAAAAGCCCAATAAATACTGGAGTTGGAAACATTTGTAGATTCTTGAAAGATTTCTGATGTTTAGTTGGCAAAAGTCACAAAATGTTGAATTTTCCTCAAAAATACAGATATTCTACAGAGTTAGAGTGAACTTTAACTGTGTCTTGTGGCGATGAGTATAAACAGACAATATTTTTCTTTTTAAATTTTCTTTCTGTTTTAACAGTGACTTAAACAGATTATTCGTTTATGCTGCTATCAAAGTTTTTATCTTAACATTGAGGGTTACAACACTGTAGCAAGTTTTCTACTATGCTTTCGTTGTTGGGATGGTTGTTTTCTCTTGTCTACAGTTTCTACAATTCTTCTTTTTTTTTTTTTTTAAGTAGGCTCCACACCTAGTGCAGAGCCCAGAGTGGGGCTTGAACTTATGACCCTGAGATCAAGACCTGAGCTAAGATCAAGAGTTGGTGCTTAACCGACTGAGCTACCCAGGCACCCCCAATTATTTTTTTTCTTATTGCTCCATTAGGTTTATATGAAAAATATATGTCACCTCTCCTTTTCATCTCTGTGGTTATGTATGTGTGTGTGTGTGGGGGGGGGTGTTATTCCATTTCTGGGTATTTCTCAAAAGTGCACCAACCTCCCATGTCTTATTAGGTTCTCATCAAATTTTCAGATTGTCACATCACTGAGTTATAGAGTCTTGAGGGCTAAATTGTGTTCAAAGCCTCAGCCATGTTTTACTATTAATTGATAAACATGTTTTAAAAACCCCTCAATTCAGTAATAAATCATTTAATCATCAATGGCCAAAGAAGATTTTGGGGAAGAGGAATACACCTAGGGGAAGTAAGTCATGAAGGGTCCCAATGGGTGTTTGGAGGGCTGTTTGCATTTCCCCTCCTCCCAAGTCCCATGGAATCCCGAAGAACACTATGCATTTCCCAGAAGTGGAAACAACCCCCATGAGGCACAAACTACAATATACCCCTAGTAAACAGTGTGATGATTCTGACTTGCAGGGTTCCACAAGAGAATCTGAGAGTGCACTGAAGGTGCTTCTCTTTTGCACCACCTTGGAGAACACACACATTCACACACACACATTTTCCAGGCACAGGAAACATTTGTTTTCTATAAAGGAAGTGCTTGCAACTATAAATCATGCTCAGTGCTGACCAAAAACCAGCAGAGAAACCAGTATAAAAATGTGAAATAGAAATGTTAAGAAAGAAAAAAAGTCACTCTGAAAATTTTTCATTACCTTGAATGTATTCCTAACTGAAGGGTACACTCAGTGTAAAAAAAAAAAAAAAAAAAGACACATACCTAAGAAAGATCTAATATAAATGAAAAGATCTAATATAAATTGAAACCCCTAGATAGAAAACTATTTAAAAGTTAGAGAAAAAGCATACTCTTCTTTCTAATCAATGGAAAATGGTGAATATATTTGAAATATATTTTATAAGAAATAAATATCAATTGAAATTTTTTTTGAAAAGTGATGTCTGGAAAATATGGCATGAAATATTTTACCTTTCTTCTTGATTCCATGGGGTTTGGATTATAGTTTGCAAAGAACCGAAGTTGGCTGGGTAAGGAGCAGCCAAGATCACCGGCAACCCTTAGGGGCACTAAGTTTCTTAGATCAAAATTAATCCCCATATTCCTGTCTCTGAAATTGTCAACTTTGAAGATTGGGGCAAATCGAAAGATGCAAATTTTCTGACAACCTACTATGAGCATTTCATATAAAATTTACATATGGTGCTCACACCAGCCTCTAAGTTAGGATTCACCATGTCTGTTCTAAGAGCGAGGAGACAATGACTTAGAGAGATTAAATCATCTGCCCAAATCATTCACCAAATTGGGTGAATTCACCCAAAGTCTCCCAGCAAGCGAGTGATGGGGCCATGGTCAATTCATCCTCAGGTCCATGTGATTCTGAAGTTGGCAATCTTTCTCTTAAAATCCACTGCTTTGGATTTCATAAAGACTGATGTATTCAGCATCCTGGAAGAGTCATCTCAAAGATCAGATGCCTATGAGATGGGAAAGGTAAACAACATTCCAAGGAGATGGAGGAAAGGGAAGATAGGTTCTTATAGGGCACACTGTGAATAGTGGGTGTTTACATGGTCCCTGAAACAACTGTGATGGACTCAGTTCATGGCAGAGTAAGAAACTGGGGCAAGGAGAGTCTGTTCAGAGCAGTGCATGACTGAAGAGTTGGAGAAATCTAAGGGAAATGAATGAATGAATGAGAACTCTACCATAACCTGCTTGATGCCTGAGTCAGACCTGGGTTTGTGTCTATTTGTCTCTGCCATGTGTCCTGTTTACTGGGCAGTTGCCAGCATGCCTCGTCTTCCCCACTGATCACACTCAGTAACCTCTGCAACCTCTCAAAGGCTGAAGTCAAAGTCTGAATCTTCTTCTTCCTTTTTTTTTTTTTTAAGACCTTGGGGACACAGCGGTCAGGTAAAGTTGGCTAGCTGATAAACTTTGAGATGGCCCCAAAGCCCAGAAGGAAATGGCTTGTGAATGCAGGCACTGATGGCACAGCAAGAATTTTCCCTTTTATGAAAATAAGGCTGCCAGGTGAGCAACTAGTACTCACTAGTACTAGAACCTCCTCTTCTCCATCCCTCCATGAAAAAGTAGATAAAGGGCAGAAATCCTATGGCTCTAAGGTGTTCTGTTCTAGGAGATTCCGTACCCTAGGAAGGCTACTGAATCTGGTCTTGTGGTACAGGGTACCCTTCTAATGAGGACAAATGAAGGGACCCTGGATCAGGCCCACTTGCTAGTATCCTTGACCCTGCACGTATCCTATGTGATTTTTTGTTTTGTTTTATTTTGGTTTACTAGTATCCCAAACCTATTCCAAGTTATCATTCTCTCCAGAGCTCAAATTCAGACCAGCTTTCATGGTCTAGCTTAGTTCGGGTGAGATATGAATTGCTGATATTTATTGTAAGGCACTTTATTATTCTATCACATATCTAATTTTATTTTTCATAATCCTCTCATTGAGAAATAAGATATTATTTCCCAGTTTTCAAGACACGGAAACTGAGGACCAAAGTTGTCATATCTCCTTTCACAATGCATCACTGACACATTTGGGGCTAGATCTGTGTCTCATCTCTACTAGACTGTCTTAGGCACAATATTTTACAAATGACCTAATGAGAGTATTGCATAGGTCTTTTTTTTCAAATGGCAATTCCCCCATTATTGGGAGCATTGGAATTCCTATTATGTGTCAGCACATTTCAAAACAAACAGATATGGGGATAAGATCTGACGGGTAGGAAAAAAAAAAGCACAGAAACTTGAATAGATTTCTTTTCAATTTTAAAAACACAAGTAACCAGAACACAGTCTTGGAATCTCTTCTAAATAGGGAGTTTGAAGACAAAATTGATCTAATTAGGGAAGTGTGAAGAAAATATCAAAAAAACAAACCATATGCCATGTAATAGTCTGGAGGTAAATAAAGAAAAGCTGCCTTGGTGTTTAGAAAGGAGAAAATCATAATTACGTAATAATTGGCACTAAAACATTCCTCACTTTAGCTCATAAACAGATTTTTAGTCTACACTGGCTTGGGAAAGAGGTAAGTCTGGGAACATGGACAAAGATCTGGCACATAGTCAAAGTTTAATCAATGCTTATTCAATAAGTGAATGAATGGATGGACAGAATTATTTCCATAGACACAGTTGAGAAAGGACACTAGGAGATGCTTTCTTCAAACATAGATCTTACTTTGTGCTATCCTATAATTTATTTCTCAATGTTTTTTTCTTTTTTTTAATTTCTCATTTTCTCCAGATGATGGATTCATAGGTATTACCTAGCCCTGCATAGAGTGAAGGAGGTCCAGTTGGGGTGGAGAATTAAGGTGTGATGTTAGAACAGACTTGAAAGAGGCAATTTGCAGAGAGATACACAATATTCAACCTGCAGTTAAATAAAGCCACCATGATTCCCTGCATGCTAGTTGCTTCATCTCTACTCGCTCATCTAATTCTCACAATCCTGGTAGGTAAGTATTCCTACTTCCTATTTATTATCAAAAAAGAAAGATAGAAGTACCATGCAGAAAATGCAGCAGAGCTGAAATTGTAACCTATGTCTGTCTGAATTCAGTGCTCTCTGCTATCTTTTACTAACCCACTCTCAGACCATAGAAATAACCCAACTTCTGCATTTAGCATATGAGAGGTAATTTGACTGATGCATGAAGATTACAAAATAGTGATGGATCTAGGTACCTTAAATCCTTTTTTGGTCCTCTTTACATTTATACCAAAACTAGCCATTGATTTATTAGTTGAAGACTGATTGTAAAAAGAATACCATTTCTACAGATTTAGCATTCTTAATAAAACTGATAGTTTCATAAATAAAAGGCAAATGAGTTGCTCCTACAGAGCCTTTGCCTCCAACACCACATCATCAGGATTAACTGCTGTTGCTCTTATAAAAATCCTGGTGGCACTCAGTCCTGGAGAACTTGGCTGGAGGCTCTTGGCTCTTGGCGTTCCTTGTCTAGGTAGCTAGTACCTTGGGGCCTGGGCCACCAGTTTCACAAAGGTTGCAATCCATATGCATATACAACATTTTTTTTTCATGTTAGGTGGCATAAAATATAATTTGTAATTCTCAAATTCATCAAGAGCACAAAACCAAACTGAATCAAATTTAATGTTTTCCTTCCACTTCTCAAGCTGTAGTATTCCAGCAAAAGGCAACTAGGACTGTGTTTTCAATACTCTATTCAGCATCTAAATCCAGAATGTAAAATTCAATAGTTTTTTAAAAGATTTCTTCAAATCATGTGATTCTAGCTTTTTTAATTTTTCACATATTTCCTAGTATAAATTTGATCTCAAGAGGATAGATATTTTGATTTATTTAGAGGGAAAAAAATCAGTTCCTGATTAGTTATTTAACTAAGTTTGACAAAGCTGCTGTTAAAGTCATCTTAAAACAAAGAAAAAGTGATTTTGGAATACTTAGAGTCTTGCAATTTAAATGGAAAAGGAAAAATAGAAATTGGCATAGACTTAAAAACACTAATTGTAGACGGGTTGCTGAATATTGCCCCCAAAAGCAAACATTCTTTCCTTTGAAATAATAAAATAATGACATTAACAGCCCATAATCACAGTGAAAAACTGGAATAACAAGAGAGGAGGAAAAAATTCCAAGGTAAATGCCAAAATGCCAAGGTAAAATGCAAAGAATGATAATGACTCCTTACTTTTCAAAGATGAGTTTTCCAGCTCTTCGGGGAATAAATGTAAGAGGGAGTCACACTGGTGGAAAGCCATACTTTGCCACGCCTAATGCTTCCTGAGAATAATTGCAAAATCTTATCTGGTAGTTATTCTGGAATATTTGCTCTCAAATCTCATGGCTTACCAAATCAGAGTATGAATATTGCTGTTAGTTGCTAAAGTGTTCTCTGGTCCAAGAAAACTGCCCTGAAATCTTAGACCCTTGGAACTCAAATAGATGGCCCTTGTGGGAAATCAAACACAGACCAGTCCTTGTCAGGAGGTAAAAGTAGAAGCCCCTGGATGACTTTGCAAAGATCATGAAATCATTCCCTTCACATCTGCCTTCTTGTCTGCTGCAAATTTTTACTTGTATCTTCAAAGTGTAGCTACTAAATGTAAATGCTCCTGGACCCACCATAAGCCAGGTAGGTTTCATCTCCCATCCTATCTATGATGACTCTGTTAGTAAGGAGAGCTGTCTGGAGGATGGGTTGAAGAAGATGTGGAGAACAAGTGGAAGCTTAGCGTGGAACAGCACCGTGATTAGTCATGTCTGCTGACGGCAGGAGCTAGGGGGAGAGGGACGGAGTGAACTTGGTGGAGGGTGGGGGAGCAAAGGCACTTACAGTGATCAATCTCCAGCTCTATTTTAAATCATTACTAGTGAATAAGTAACAGAATGTCAAGAATGAGAAGTTATATAGTCTAGTTTTATCTATGAACATGCCCAAAGAAATGTATCTTTATATTTATGATGCACATGAAGCAGAAAATATTCATCTAATAGACAATGCTGTAATATTCACATATCCTATGGGAATACATTCTAGTTTGACAGAAGTAGAGCTAAACACCCATTAGGAGAGCCCATGTTAGAGACATTTGTCATGGGGCATCAGCAGCACTTACTTTTGTATTATAATTAAATGAACAATGAGCCAAAGACCTAAGTTCTAGTCCAATCATGTGAGTTTGTGCTTGTTTGTTTTGAGAGAGAGAGGAGAGAGGAGAGAGGGGGTCAGGGCGGGGCAGAGGCAGAGGCAGAGGGAAATGGAAAATCCCAAGGAGGCTCCACGCTCAGTGCCGAGCCCACCCGGGGCTCCACCTCCCCACCCTTTAATCATGACCTGAACTGAAACCACGAGTCCGACGCTTAACCAACTGAGCCACTCACGTGCCCCCAATCACATAAATTCGGACAAGTCACTTGTCTTTTCCTTCAACTGTCCCCCTAGAGTTAGCTACATGCTTTGGTCTGCCTCAAGCTGTCATAGGCAGTACTTGGACCACATGTGGTGCCATAGTGCATTTGGTGTCCCCAGGCTCCAGGCTGCAGATCCTGTGGGTTTGCCTTTCAGTGCTGGGCTGCTAATCAGTTGTTACATATTTTTTGTTGTAGTAATGATTAACAGCCAGCCACAAACATTTGTATTAGCTAGTTGTTGTTACACAAACAATTTTTAAATGGAGTAGGTGTTATAAGGCAGAGGGATATGGGTCCTTCTCATAACCAGAGTTGAGTGGTGGAGGGTTGGGGGCAGCTGCGCTCAGCACTCATCTGCCCGCCTTGCTTCTAGAGGGTAATGGGGGAGATGGACCCCATTACTTGCACGGGCACTCCATTGGTGGTTGGAGAATTCCGTCACCAGGCTTCACTTAAAATGAATGGTTTTGGTTATTAAGAGGAATAAAGGAAGAAGACACTTTGGGAAATCAATGGCCATCTCTTCCACAGCAGGCTTCAAGTCTACAAGCAAAATTACAGTTGCAAATTTACAATCGTTGAGGATACCTTGCCTCCTAGACACTGGCTCTGTGCTCTGTCCAACCTCTGTCTGTCAGTTCGTGTTCTTAACTGACTAGTGAGGTATTTTTAAGAATTAGCCTTGGTGGGCGCCTGGGTGGCTCAGTGGGTTAAAGCCTCTGCTTTCGGCTCAGGTCATGATCTCAGCGTCCTGGGATCGAGGCCAGCATCGGGCTCTCTGCTCAGCAGGGAGCCTGCTTCCTCCTCTCCCTGTCTCTCTGCCTGCCTCTCTGCCTACTTGTAATCTCTCTCTCTCTGTCAAATAAATAAATAAATAAAATCTTTTAAAAAAAAAAAAGAATTAGCCTTGGTGGTAAAGGCTTAACTCTCGATGACGTTCTTGCTACGGGTTTGTATATACAAAGTGCCACCCTTTGTTGGGGGAAGACTGTTTGGTTTTCCCCCCCCCCTTTTGTTTAGCTTTTGATAAAAACTGTGTTGTGCTTTCGGTCCTTTAATGTATCATGTGATGGGGCTCTCAGTCACTTTTAGATTACAAGCCAGGGGCAAAAAAGCCCTTGTTTTCTTCCTTCTTTGTTTCCAGACATGTTTTCTCTAGTTTAGGAATATAGGAACATATATGTCTCGATGAAAGAAACTGCTCAAACTGAGGTCAGACTTATAAATAATCTATGCAACTTGGTAGAAGGAATATGAACTTTTAACGATGACTGTTTTAACACAGATCCAAATCAAGCCTGGATGAGGGGATCTTAGGACATCACCCTGATGACTTGTCTCTCCCTTTTCTCTAGCTTCTGCGCAGGTTGCAGAAGTCTTGCCAAGGAAATTAGTAGGATACAAGCACAGTAGCAGTGGTTGCAACTGAGGGAATAAAATGTCCTGTGTTCAGGATCACCAAGAGAGCCAGACTAAGACCACACAACCATGAGGGATTTGGTAGAGACAATGGCTCTGATTTGTCAGACAAATAAAAAATCTCTCTTTTCCCTCCTCTGAAACAGCGGAAGTGAATTTCAAGAATCAAGGCAAAGAATAGATGATCTAAAGGTGTCTGACTGCACTTCTAGTTATGCTCTGAAACAGTGTCTGTTTTATTTGTTGGCATGTCCCTCCCCTCATTCATCAGTGTGCTCCTTGTCTTTCTATTATGGTAAATATAGGAGTCGGTGACCTTAACAGTGAACTTAGCAAAGTTCATTAATTTCTCTGCACTTCCCTTTCACTGTCTGTAAAAAGGGATAATAACCCTTGGTACGTAGTGTTGTCTTAAGGATTTAACTAGTTAAGTATTAGGGTGCTGAGCACAGTGCCTGGCAGTTAGCGGTCAATAAATAATAGTAGCCATTACCTTATCCCTGCTATTTCCCGAGCCCTAGCACTAAGCCTGGCACATAGAAAGTACTCAGAAAGTGTGTATTAAATATATGAGTCTGATTGTGAACTCTCACAGAAGACTGACTACCTCTTCCCTACCCCGGTCACTCTGTGTACTCCTAGGACATGCTTAGTACAAGTATTCACTCTGCACATGCTTATAGGGAATTCAACAATGAACAAACCGGCTGTCTGCAGTAATGACATTTAGAGTCGGATGATGATCCAGGCTTTAATTTTGCATTCTTACAGTTGGTAAGGTTGCCGTGGCATGGATATTAGACTTTAGTCATTTAAATGAGCTCCTTTCTTCATCTGTGTTTCTAGCATTGGCCTCAAGTTGACTGTTCCTCTTGCTTGTGCTTATGGATAGCTGGCATCCTAAGACACTTTCTCCATAAAGGAAACTCAGGAAGTCACACTGGGAAAGAGACATGGTGAATTCTCATCATAGAAGGTTTATCGTTCAAATATTTCTGACTGTGGGGTTTGCCTTGGACACTGCTTTCCTCAGAGAGGCTGGGGTTGCTGCTGGGGGCACCGAGTTAAGCTGCATCGCCATCTAGTGGTCAGATGATGTGGTGCCCAGATCCAGCCTTTTGAATGAGTAGGTGAGCCGGTTTCCCTACAGCAGAGTTGACAGAAGAGTCACCTTGTCTACCTCCCTTATTTGTACATAAGAAAAATGAATCCAGAAAAAAAGAGAAAGAAATGACCCAAACTTTATGTTACAAAGAGGTAATTGGCGAACTACCATCCCATTTAATTGATATTTTCCTCAACAGGGTGCACTAAGGAGTATGTGACTTTGGCTGAATATTTGAGGTTTTTTTTCCCCATGTAGTTACACAACCTCTTGTAAACCTGAGTGATTTTATTTTTAAAATGGGGATGATATGAGGGGTGCCTGGGTGGCTCAGTCGGCGAAGCATGTATCTCTTGATTTTGGCTCGGGTCATGATCCCAGGGTCCTGGGATGGAGGCCCACGTTGGGCTCCCTACTCAGCAGGCAGTCTTCTTCTTCCTCCCCCTCTGCTGCTCCCCTGCTCACTCTTTCACTCTCTCTAAAATAAATAAATCTTTAAAAAATAAAAACAGGGGTGCCTGGGTGGCTCAGTGGGTTGAAGCCTCTGCCTTCGGCTCAGGTCATGACTTCAGGGTCCTGGGATCAAACCCCACATTGGGCTCCCTGCTCAGTGGGGAACCTGCTTTCCCCTCTCTCTCTCTGCCTGCCTCTCTGCCTACTTGTAATCCCTCTCTCTGTATCAAATAAATAAATAAAATCTTTTAAAAAATTAAATAAATAAATAAAAACAAATAATAAAATGAGGATGACAAGGCTTTTGTGATATTTGAATAGTAGAGTATGTGTAAGGGCTTAGTAAACAATAAATTACTAAAAGGAAATCTAAATTATATGTTTCTTTTTCAAATTTTTGGCAAAGAGACAAATCTATCTCATTTAAAGCTGCATTAACAATTGAAAACAACTCATTTATTCATTGTCTACTTCCAGGAGAATGTTAGGAGTAGCTGCCACATCATTATTCTAGGAAGGGAAGATACAAAACTTAAGAAACACAAACACTTCATTCTTGAAGAAATCACAGTCTACTAATGAAGACAGACAGTATAGATACAATGTGCTTTGACAACAGATATTAGTATGGAGACTGGTACTGACTTTAGAGTTTGCACACAAAAAGAGAGTTCACTTTTGCCAAATTGTGGGGGAGAGAGGTTGCTGAGATAGAACAAGTTTCATATAAGAAAAAAGAAACTTGAAGTGTGGTCAGAGAATAACTAGTGGTATGCCAGAGAAATGGATGGGGATAACTGAAGATGAAAATTCTAGATGTGGAGGGATAAAATACTGAAGAAAAAAAAACTATCAAAAAGAACAATATTCCCTTATAGTTACAAAAATATCCCAGTTCTGGTAAGTATATCTTCAGAACTCATAGCTGTCATTCCAAATACATGACAGATTATTCTGGCTTGGAGACAAAATTGCATAACTTATAACAAAATTTGATATTTTGTTTGCTTTTATAAAAACTAAGATCATTTTAAATTGTGAATTAGCATATAAGCCCAAGAGTCCATGGGAAATGAGCATTGAATGGCTTCATGAAAGCTCTTCTAGACTAATCAATCCACTGATTTATATATTACATGTTTGTCTTTCAGTCCTGTTTTGTTTTGTTTTGTTTTGTTTTGTTTTGTTTTTTAAGTAGCCTCCACGTCCAGCATGGAGCCCAATGGGAGGCCCAAACTCCAAATCCTGAGATCAAGACCTGAGCTTAATGGACCAGGCCACCCACACGCCCCTCTGTCTTTCAGTTCTATATATTAACAACTGTTGAAGCTTTTGGGGTTTGTTTTGTTTTTCCCTATCTCTTTCATCACATCCAGTATTTGGAAAAAAGTCTTAATGGCCTAGAAGTCACACTTTCCCCTTCTCTAATCCCTTCTAGCCTTCTCCACCATCCTCTGACATTCAGAGAATTGCTTTTCAGAAAGATTGATTGAAGGCCATCTATCCACACATCATTCATTCCAAACGGCTCCCTTCTGGGCTATCTCAGGATAAGAAGTGTTCATTAATCCTTCAAAACATGGCAGTAAGGATAACTCTGTCAAAAAGATGTTTCCACATACCATGAAAGCCTAAAATTACATTCTTCCAGGATGTTCTCTTATGCTTCTGCATGTCAAAGAGATAGACAAACTTAAAATTTTTAGTCAAACAACAAGGTAACAAAATAAAAGAGAAAGAAATTTCGTTAGTCTTAGGGAATAGGAAATTCTCCATCTGGTAGAGCTCAGGCATCTATCATCATGGTGGTTCATAAGGAAGATGACAACATACAGGTATATTGAGAACTTCTTACACTGAAGAATTTCACTGACATAGACCAGTACACCGGACCCTGAAGCCAAGGGGCCTTGGACAGCATCTTTGAGTGCAAAAGGTCACCAAGGCTAGTCTGGAGAAGTGGGGATTACCAAATATGTATGACCGAAGAGGGCAACTCGAAAGCAAATTGTTTACGTATATGCCTTGTGGGATTCTCTCAATCTTAAAAGGAGTCTTCTAATTATTTCTTTGACCCCTGTCAGTGTCCATTAATTAACACAAAAGATTATTAGAGAATATGAATTACTTTGTAGTTTTAGTCTATTCAGTGACAAAATTATTCCCGGCAGAACTCTGAAAGGTCACAAGGAACAACACCCCGAGGTGCCAGCTGTCTCAGAATTGAAGACTTGAAATTGTTCCTTGGCAATCACCAATGCTGCAATCATGGGAAACACTGAGCACACTGTCCCCACAAGGAGAAATCACTCCATCTGAAAAAATCTCACTGATTACCAATGTGCTTGACCTACAAATCAGAGGGAATGAAAGGCTTTCTTTGGATTTTGTGGCTCCTAAAGGAGATTTCATTGACTTCTCACTTACCCAAGTAAAGCTGGGGCATTCAGTTCAAGGAAGGACAAAAAAGGCAAGTGCCACTGGACCTCATTTCTACTTCTCTGCCGCCTCCCTGTAGCCCCTGCACTAATCCCACTATCTTCTTAGGATGTTAACTTTCAGTCCAGAGGAGGACCTAGGGCATGTTAATAGCTTTCACTAGCATACCTATTCTCTTCTTGAATTGATATTTCTGGCCTAAAAACGTTCAATCACAGAAAAGTTTGTGGCGTACCTTTTGAATTACAGAAGAACGAATAATTCATATGCATACATACCAATGCATAACTAGATTCCAAATGTCAATAATAGGCCATTATCATGGCAGCCTATAATTCTAGCATGTAATACAGAAATTTGGCGGGGAGGGGGGGGAATCTAGGAATCCTAAGGGACAGTACTTATTTCTGAGAGTGAAACGTGGCTGTACATAGTTCTGTAAGCAAAAGGTTGAGGTGCCTCCCACCCCTACCCATGTTGGTAAATACCACCCACCCTGCATTAGATCACTTTCCGCCTTCACCATGTATAAGATGAGAATTGTGTTAGTAGCTTGAAACAGAGACTAGAAACAATAGCTGTCTACCAAGAAAGAAATTTAAATCTTCCTCATGTAAAATAAATCCAGGGCTATAAAGTCCTGTTTGCTTAATTATCTCCATGAAGTCTTTCCCTATGTTTTTTCTCTTTTACCATCTTGTGTAAGTGACTTTTATCCTCAAGGTCACCTCCTGACCCAAAATAGCTACTAGGCACCCAGGCATCTCTCATACATATTCCAACCTGGAGAGAAGGAAAAATAGAAACGAAAATCAGTCTTTACCTGGCCTGTCATCTACTCATTGCGACAAACCCTAGAGTTACTTGTGGACACATCTCTAATCCTTCGAACCAGAGGGTGAGAAACTTTCAATGGTGGAATAAGTCAATTGTTAAAATCAACTTCTACTAGACATGGGGACACTCGTCCCTTGGCACCTGGCTCTCCCATAACCACACCAGAAATGATGCTGCTGGATCTTCTTCTTATTTTTACCATCTGGGAAGATCCTGGTCTGCTCCTGATCTCTTCTTCATGGTGAGTATTAGAGGACTAATTTGCAGGCATCTTTTTGAATGTTCGGTTTGCTTTAAGAGTATGTCATGGAAATCAAACTTCCTAGGTTCTGACAGTTTAGTGCAACGCGGCCCACAACAGGCAATGCTGTGTCAGGGTAAAGGGTTGGGTCCTGCAAGGAGAAGGCAGAGTAGTGCTCAACACTGAGGGTTTCTGGATGAGAGGAGAAGAGCTCCCGGCAGGAATCCCACACTTTACCTAAAACATAATGGGAGAGTCAAGGCACAGGAGGAAACAGATTTGACCAAGTTCAGAAACTCCACTGGATTGGAGGTGGGTTTTCAGGCATAAGAAGATTTAGAAGGAAGGCCATTCTCGTGGAGAGAGTTGAATAAGGATACTAAGAGCTTTCTGGGGAGAACACAGCAGTCTCTGACTCTAACACACCAAGTAACTGGTATACTGAGTCAAGTGGGGAAGTGAGGGTGTGATCAGACAGAGGTGCCAGGTGCCTGCGGGCCAGATCTCAAACCCCACTGTTGAACCTCCAGTTTGCAAGACAAAGCAGGGGTAACTAATACCAAAGCAATGAGGGAAAGCAACTTTGGGAGAGTGTTCTCTCTGCCCCAGGAATAGCTGTCTGCAAGAGAGTAATATAGGCTCATCCACCACGCTTGGAGAACCTGCGGAAAACATCACTCATGTCATCTTAATGTTGCTTTGAAAGAGGAAGTTAGTGTCCTAGAGAAAGAGATTGAAGGCCCTTTCCACTTCCTAGGAAAGCAGACCATCTAGAGAACTACATATCATTTCGTAGAGGAGCAGTTTTTTCCTGGAGACATGGAGGGATAATATGTTGAGATGCCTCACTACGTTTGTTCGCCTCTTTACTAGTAATGCACTTTCCTAGTCTCCTCTCCTCCTAGTGGAGCTGTGCCCAGGGCACCTGGAGAGAAGTGTGACCTGGCAGAAAGTAGAGAAAAAAGGATGGTGTCTTTCTAACATGAGAAAAGACATCTGGCTTTTCTTCCTCCTAGCAGTTGGGTAGTCCTTGGTTAGAAAAAAATTCTCCCAGATATTAGAAGAGAAGGAAAGACAAAGAGGGTATGGATAAAAGAGGTGATGATGTTGGGGTTCTGTTTATGGGAGTGGATATGAGGAGGCCACATGGATAAGAATGAAAAGTGCCATGGAACCCACAAAAGATACTGCTTGTATTCCCAGAGGTTGTAGGGGAATTGAATCAGCATATGGCCCACTGCCCAGCCTCAGCCCCAGTAAGGACCATGCACAGAGGTTGCCCTGGTTCTATGCTAACTTTTCTTTGCTCCAGCATTGGGGGAGGACTTCCCTTTGCAGTAGCTAGATGCAGATAGAGAGTTCCTGTGCCATGACATCGGTGAAAATACATTACATCATTGCGTTATAGGCAAGTCCGCAGTATGGCCTTCTCCCTTATCTACCTCCTTCTCCACTTCCCCAGTCACATTTGACCCCACCCCTCTTACCTCCTTTCCCCTGTCTATGTGCTTCTCTCTTCTACCACAGGGCATTTGCACACGCCATCCCCACCATCTGAAACACAGCTCTCAGCTGTCTACTTGCCCCTTTCACTCTTTCCTCTAAACACACATATGTTTAAGTTACAGTCATCCTTCCGATCTCAGCTGAAGCAGCATATCCTTAGAGAAACCCTCTTTGAGATCTTAAGAACAGTTAAGATGCTCACATATATGTACACTTGAACTGTCATTCCTAAGAAAGTATATCCCAGATTGCAATTATGCACACATAATTGTTAGTGTGATTATCTGATTAACGTCCCTCTACTGGACATGGTTCCAAACACACTAGGGACAGGGATCATGTCTTTTTGCCAACCGCTGTCCTGTCAGCACTCAGCATAATGCATGGCAGGTAGCAAGTGCTCAGTAAATACTTTGTGAAGGAATATATGCAGTCTTATCTAACCCTGTCCCTGGCATGCATATAATAGAGACACATAAACATACACACATGCATAAATATATAAATACATATATATATATACACATATATACTAAACAAGTTTATATATTTTAAACAAGTAAAGTTATGAATGAATTGTTTAAGACGCTGTGTGGTAGAGTGGAATAAACATGAACTCTACAACAGGTAGATTAGGATTTGACTGCAGTTCTTCAACTAACTGATTGTGTGAGTTTAGGTAAATCAGCTTATCTTTGTAAGGCTCGAGTTCATCACTTGAGGAAAAGGATAACAAACAAAGCTGGACTTGGTTGTCAAATTCAAAAGAGATAATGTGCAAAAGCTGCCTTGCCCAGTGCTTAGTACATAGTAAGTGCTCAATAAATGGTGGTTATTGACATGACTGAATTTGTCTATTGTATGTGTTAAACCAGGATAGAGAACTCAATTTAGTTGAGTGCCTCACAAAAATAGTGTTAGATACATAAGATGACTCAGTAAATAGTTGTAGAATAAATAAGTTAAAACATGATTTTGGGAATGACTTGAAGTCTCTATTTGTGTGAACCACTTATTCTTCAGGAGTATGCCAGAACGATGCAGAGTCCTGCCGCTAGGTGTCGATAAATACACGCTGCAAAAACAAGGCCTGGCTTCTGGTTCTGATGTAAAATTTTCTTGTAAAAGTAATATTAAGGCACTACCAGTATTGATAAACAAAGTTATGTGTTCAGTCGGTAATTCAAAAGTGTCCAACGATACAACAGTATCTTTCAAATAAGTCAAATTTTCTTCTTCCCTCCCTCCATCCTTCCTTCCCTCCTTCCTTCTTTCCTTCCTTCCTTCCTTCCTTCCTTCCTTCCTTCCTTCCTTCCTTCCTTCCTTCTTCCTTCCTTCCTTCCTTCTTTCCTTCTCTCAATACCAGGGAACAAAGAACAAAGCCTTTACTTTGGGTCTCATGATAATTTTATAAGACATGCACACACATAAACAAGGAAGTTCAGGCTGCTTGAGCTGGCAGAAGGCTGGGTAGGGAACAGGAATTTCCTGCAATAGCACAACACTTTCCACCTGCACCGACCCAAAGAAATTGTTCACAGGCTCTTCCACCTCTTTCCTCATTGTGGTTCAACTTCTTTGACTCTTTTCCCAGTTCACTTACTTCTTCTGTTTTATGAGCTTTGTCCATCCACACCTTCTCCCAGGAGTTCTACCCATCCTACACCCCTCCGTTTAATCCCCTGCACATCTGGGTAACAAATCATTTCTTCCTGGGGTATTTAGAAGCCATCCTCGAAATGTTTTATTTTAGGCATCCCTCGCTAGGTATGGATTCTCTGTTACATACTGCATGACTTTGCTAAGGCAGCCAAAACAAAGAACCAGGGACTGGGTAGCTTAAACAACAGAGACTTATCTTCTGACAGTTCTGGAGGCCACAAGTTCAAGAACGAGGTGTCAGCAGGCTGGTTTCTTTTGAGACCTCTCCCCCTGACCTGCAGGCTGTCATCTCCCTGTACCTTCACATCTTCTCTTCTCCGTGCACGTCTACATCCAAATGGCCTCTTCTTGTAAGAACACCATATTGAATTAGGACCCATCCTAATGACCTTATTTTAACTTAAGTTCCTCTTTAAATACCTTATCTCCATACATAATCACAGTCTAGGTACTGAGGGTTAGGACTTCAACATATGGACTTTGGAGGGACACACTTCAGCCCACAGCATATACCACATAGAGCCCTCAGACGTTCTCAACACCGTTTACTGCAACTGTAATTTTTTTCATGGCTAAGTCACCGTTTAATGTCTAGTATACCCCCATTGTTTCCATAAGGGCAGGAGTCAAGTCTGTTTGATTGAAAACACAACCTTAGTATCTGAAACTGCCTGGTGCCTCGTACCTAGCTGGTTATTTTCTCTACAACGCTACTAAAGTCGTCCTTTGTATTATGATTTCCCATGAAGCTCCAGTAGCTGGTGCAAAGTGGCTGAGTAAATATTTAATTAAAGACATTTAATAACTAGCAACTGGAAAGAATGCTCCACTTTTTCTAGACTGTTTTTTTCTCGCAAACCAAGGACGTACTCTCTTGAGCATGCCCACTCACCTACGCACCCCCCTCACGGAGCACATATTTGCTTTGGCAAGGAGAGGAAGGACTTTTCACCCAGTGAGGTGTGCTTCGGGAAAGCTAATTAGTCCCCGCTCAGGTGTAACACACCGTGACTTTGACAACTTGCTAACTACACAAGCTGGACTAGTTTGTGAACTTGGGCGTCGTCCACAGCCAAGCTCAGTACTGCCCTGGGTCCCAGGCACTGGAGCCTGCGGCCCAGCCTGCACTGCTCGTCAGCCAGCTTCCCGCCTCTCTGTAAGGGAGGACTATATGGGGCAAGAGTAAAGGGTACATGACCATCTGTACATGACCCACATTCCCCGCCTTTCTGGACCTCCCTATAGTACTCAGGACCCTGAATTTCCCTGCCAAAGTGGCCCTGAGATTGTTTCTGGGATGTGCGTAGGTCCCTTCCCCACATTCATCCTACGGAGAGCACCCCGGATGCAAGAGATGGCAGGAAAATCTTCGTAGTTGGGGCGGAGCCAGATGTGGAATGAAAAGGGAGCAGGGCGTAGGCCAGGGGCCCCCATTTGATCGCTCAGCTCTGTCCCCCAAGCTATATGGGCAGGCCTGGATATCTTTGGGTATTTCATACTCATGTCTCATCTAAGAAATTATACTACAATCTACAAAAAAGGTTTCCAAGACTCGGCCTTAGGAAATGTATGTGTGTTGCCTAGACCCAGTCAGGCCTAATCTTGAATACCAAATCAACCACCACTCTCTGTGGGCCTTCAGATAAACTGCTTAGACTTTCTGACCTTCACTTTTCCCAAATGGGGGAAAAATGGATTTGGGGGTAGTTAAATAAGGTGATGTATCTATGACAACATTTTAAGTGATGTTCCTTGTTGCCCTGGAATTGAGCATGAAGACCCAAAACTGAGGGGGAAGAGGTATTATGTATCCCACATTCAAGGGAAATATCAGTTAAGTCTGCATCAACAGTCAGAGCCACAAACCTCCCGCAGAGCCTATCAAGAGACAAGCAAACCCTCTCTGCTACCCCCATCATAACCCAATGCTTCCCCTCAGCAGAACCCTGGAAAGAGTTATTAAAGAGTCATGGGAATGCAAGAAACGTAAAATACAGCAATTTAAAAATGCATAAAAGCAGAAAAAACAGCAAAAGAAATACTGGTAATGAAATATGGAAAATAACAGAGCTGCTATTTGTAATGAGTCATAAAGTAAATGACAGCAATATACAACGTTTGCATTTAAAACATATTCTTTTTGGGCTATTGGTAACCAAGTAAGAGATCACGCTGGGCAGATGCACTAGGAGAGACGAGGTCCCATTTTTGGCCCCTGACACTGAGAACTCAGAAAAAAAGATGAAGAGATCATCAACCAAATGGGGAACATTCTGTAAAATGGACTAAACAAAGAATCTGATGAAGGAAGAGTCATAAAAAAAACTTCCTTCTCTTCTTTAACTATCTGAAAGTATGAGTTTTCAGGGCCAGGTTGCACAGTCTTAAGACATCACAGGAATTGAACTTCTGGAGCAGGAGTAGGATTTGGGCCAACAAGACATCATTTTAACCAGAAGTATGCTCTGAACATCTGAAAGAACCTTTACCATTATGTTCTTCTGGCACTTTCTGTGAGACCATAAGCTAAAGTACATGACAAACTATACTGTTACCAAGGAGAATTTGCTGAGAAAATGTTCTTGGTATAAGCAGTTTATCCAAATGAGAAGAGCAATAGTTTAGCCTTTTGTTCAAATCCTGGCTTCTCCATCAGTTGAACGATTTCAGACAAGTCCCTCACAATTTCTGAGCCTCGTTTCCTTCTTAGAACGGGAGATCCCAATCTCAGTTGGCAGACATGTTGACAGGGTTCAAAGTGACCTTGAATGCAAAGGCCCAACGGTGAGTCTTGCACAGAGCAAATGGCCCTTTGGTGCGGGCTGTTCCTGGCCCAGCAGCCTTGACTGTCCACCACACAAATACAATGGGGGCCATCTCAGTACCATTTACATAACCAGTAATGCCCCAAATGTTAACATCTCTTCACATTTAAGAAGACCAAATTGCTAGTTCTTCTTATACCTTTGGAATTGCTGTAATTTTTCTTACATCTTGAAAAAAAAGAGGCCTAGAAAAGTCAAGTAGCTGATTTGTTTGGCACGACACAAAGGATGAGGAACCTAACGTAGCTGTTAGCCAAAGGTGGACTCTTTTCATTTGACCAAGAAAAAGTTAAAGAAAAGAAAGAGAGCTTTGTCAGAGATGCTCTGTTAAACTGATCAAGAAGTTAACTTATCTCAGAAGGCAATCAGTAACCGTCGTGTTTATTTCGGTGGCCGGTGGTGGTGTGGCCGCACCCTGCTCCACTGTGCTGGCTGGGGCAGCAGATGAGAGTTGCTCACAGCTACCCCGTTCTCCAAAGAATTTCTCCCTTTAAGCCAGCACTGCTGCGCCTAGAGGTTATGTCCACTCCACTCCACCTTCTACACACCACAGCTAATGACAGCCTGACCACAGATAAAAATGGTGGTGCACACGCCTCCACTGTGGGGTTCCATTAATGCTCCAGAGCTCCCCGGGAGGATAAGGCTGGCGTAGCTCCAGGTGAGACTTCATCCTTGCTTAGCTCCTCCTCCTGCCCTGTCCTGCTTCCTTCATTTCCTTCTCTTGGAGGTTATTGCCCAATCAAATAGCTCCACTGAATTCCCGTCTCCAGTTCTGCTCCCAAGAAACCCAGTCTAAGACATTGGAGAAAGGAGATTATTAATGATTAATTTTTTTTACTAATGATTAATTTTATTTTTGAAACAAATTCAGGTGTGATGCAAAAAGGAAAGCATTTCTTTAAGATTTTACTTATTTATTTGAGAGAGAGAGAGAGACAAAGAGCATGAGCAGGGAGGAGAGGCAGAAGGAGAAGCAGACTCACCACTGATCAGGGAGCCCAATGCAGGGCTCCATCCCAGGACCTTGAGATCATGACTTGAGCCCAAGGCAGATTCTTAACCAACTGGGCCCCCCAGGTGCCCCAAAGGAAAGTATTTAAAACTTAGAGTTCTAAAGCAACTTTAAAATATTTTTGTCATTTGAGGGGTGCCTGGGTGGCTCAGTTGATTAAGGATCCAACTCTTGATTTCAGCTCAGGTCATGATCTCAGGGTAGTGAGATGGATAGGGCTCTGTGCTGGGTGTGGAGCCTGCTTAAGATTCTCTCTCTCCCTCTGTCTCTGTTCCCCCCCTCCCCGTCTAATAAAAAAGAGAAAACAAAACTGTTTAAAATTTTTCTGTCATTTTAAAATAAAAAAATTGTAAAAGACTATGAATGGGATCTTAAAATGTTTAAGCCATTCCTACTGTACTTGCCACAGATCAATAATGGCATAGAATGGGAATTTGCCATATAAAATAGTTCATTAAGTTCTCAATGTTATTATGGTTTAAGGAAAACTTTTTTTTAATTATTATTTTAAGCCTCATGTTTCCCAAGTTTAGAGAGACCATTGGTGACTTCAAGTGGCCAATAAGGCAAATTTTGGTCAAAACTCCCAAATAAAATTGACAGAGATATCTGTCATCCTAATGCATTTGGCTTTCTGTTTTTTAGAGCACTGATGGTCTGAACACTTTGTCAACCTCTGCTGATACACTACATGAGATCTCAGGACTTAAATATCCTCTTTTCATTGCAAAACTGAAATTGAGTATTTCTCGGAATGCCATTCAAAGTCTTCAAGAAAATCTGACATCATTCCAAAGAGGCACAGGAATTCAAAACCACAAAGAAGGAGAGGATTAAATAAGAGAAATCAAGGTCTTAGCATACTAAATTACACGATGTCCAGTGTCTATAGTGTTTTTAATATCATATATAAGGTATTTTAAATACTACCCTATAACTAAACATGCAGAACAGCTCATTGCAAAATACCGACCTCAAATACTGGATTGCATTTGTCTACTTTTTGTTTTTTTTTTTAAATCAGAACATCTTAAAATTGTAAGGTGTAGTTTCTTATTAGATCCATTATCACATTTCTTTTATGGACAGCCATCTCTACAGATAGGTTTTGAAGTTACTAGTGCAACTGAACATCATATCTAAGAAATTTGCAACTCAGAACTCAGAAGAGAGGAAGGAGGGGTGACGAACTTGAGCCCCAACTGGTCACGGTGAGGTTAATCGAAACTGATGAAGGACCCACAGATCTTAGCACACTCACTCAAGGTAGAGTGATGGGGTCTCCCTCTTTGTCCTGGAGAGTCCCAGGCGGGCTTCTTCAACGCTCTCAACCATGCTCTAATAACCTAAACGGAGGAGGAGAAAAGTAGCAGACGATAAGATAAATTGGTTAACCCAAAATCATAACTTTGGTAGTGGGAAATCTCCTGTCTCTGGTTCTAGATAGTTAAAGATGCCAACAAGTGTCTGCTGTGAGAATTTGGGGGGTCAGAGAAGTTCATCCACACTGAAAGAAGCAGGTTACTTCCTCGTCTTTGATTCTTTTCTGACTTCACCAGCAAAGACAGAATATATTCATTCCTTATTGTTGAAAAGGGTTGTAGTAGAAGAGACTCCTGTATAAACTAAACTATTTTGTATTGTTTTCTGGTAGAAAATATTTGATCAATTCACTGTCTTCAGACTCCGGGTTTTGACCAGCCAAATACTGTTTATCTTCTTAGAGGGTTTTGGCAGGTTTTCTCTCCCTAGGAAATGAGTTGGAAGACATCAGTGAGACTTCAAAGCCATGGCTCGAGGTTATCTTCTGATTTATGAAATGACTGTTTCCATCACTTATCAGAACAGAGTCCTTCCTGCGGAATTGCAATCCTAGTATGTAAACAGAATCAGGGGGTCTGCTGGTTACCATATTCATTGTAAGAAATACCTCTCCTGAAAGGTCAACACATGACAGAAATCTAAAAAGCTGTGTGAGGTACAGAAGGATGTCTGGTGAAGGTGCAACGGCGGAGACTGGGAAACACACAGCCTTGTTTTCCTTAATTCCCGCTCAGTGCTCTAGTTTTCCAGACTAGGCCATTACGCTCTCTCCAAAGTTTCTGTTGGTTTCCCCCGTTTCTGATTTCCCTCACTCTGGATAACTGAGAATCCAGAGCAGTAGATCTCAGTCTGACTATGCCTCTGTAGGGTTATCTGAGTTTGGACAAGTTACAGAACCTCTGTAGTCCTCAGCTTTACCACTCCTTAAATGAGAGAACCTCAGAGTAATAGAAATAAATAAATAAATAAATAAATAAATAAATAAATAAATAAGTGTGTGTGTGTGTGTGTGTGTGTGTGTGTACACACATACATTTTAGAAAGCTCTCTAGATGATTTTATTGATGAGCTAGTTTTAGACTCACTGGACTATCTCATCTCTAATATTAGACAGTCTCTGAGGACTTTAACAGGCTTACAAATATGAACTCTATTCTAGTGTAATAGAAAAATTTGGCGTGAAATAATTTCCACACTCATGGTTGCTGATTCTTCAAATGGCATCTTCTGAATTATTCTGTGTATCTTTGGTAACATTAAATGGCCATTCATTTCAATGGGTATGGAGAGATGAAAGAACAGAGAAAAAAAATCAAACCAATTAAACCTGCCTTTGGAATTGCATGGGTGTCTCTGAGCAGAAGACCTTTCACTTTTTCCTCAGTTGTGTTGTTACATAAATGTATCAACCATGATTCTCTCAGAATAAGGTGGTTGTACTTAAATGGGGTAACTGAGGGAAGTTGTACAAAGGGAATATCTACTCAAATGCGGACAGCGGGAAGGAAACCTAAAAAATCGTTGCTCTAAGGAGAAAGGGGAGAGACATTAGCAGCACCTAGAGACTTGGGATTGCTCAGTTAGAGTTGTGGGCTTTACTTAATAAAAGGACAGAGCCCATCGGCCATCACCTGGCAGGAAGAAAGTCAGGCTCCTGAATCCCAGTCCTGAATTTCTGCCCTTCTTCCAACACGCAGCTGATGTCTACTGCCTCTCACTGATTCTACCCACCGGGGAAGGGGAGGCAAGAGTGATGCAGTGCCTATGTTGCATCAGGGTCCTGGGGCACAGAGTAAAATGGAGAGGGATTTGGAGGGACAGAAAGTGATTAGACCTAGCTCTTCCCCAGTTTTCAAACGTCCATGATCTGAACATAAGGATCTTGTTGTTTGAATGTGGTTTCTAACCTGATTCACATAAATGCCTCCTGTTTAGCTCCCTAACCCAACTCAGATGTCTTCTGCTCCGTAAGGCTGTCCTTGCCCCTTGCCCACAGGCAATAGCAAAGCCCTCTACATGCTAAGAACCACCTTTTTTAAGTTTCCTTTCTACATCATATCTCAGGACCACACTTATATTATCATTGAATCTCTCATATTTTGAATGATCTATATCAAAGTGCCCTTGAAGCTTCTGGTTAAAACAAATTGAGGGGCCTGATAGAACAGACTGTTTTTTTGGTTTCAATGACATACGACAACATCCGTGGCTGATCTGCGCTATCTCTTCCTTGTCAATACACCCACCTGAGAGAACAGAAACCATGGGAATATTGCTGAGTAAGCACAGAAAACAAGGTGAACCTTGCAGAGCAGCCTTCCTGCCTGAGCCTTCCAGCTCTGATACCCTGATGCGCTCATGCCCACCCCACAGGGGGATTAGTCAGGGAAACTGGGATAATTCCATGAGGGGATTATTATCCCTTCTTCATCCCTGGCCTCCCACCTTTTTTCTAATCTCCAAGATATCTCATCTCCAGGTCACTGAATTACTTGAAATGTGATAATTCTATGTGCATGGAGTTTCGTTTCTTTCCATATAGTACATTTCAGTTTTACGTTCCTGTAGATAAATTCTGATCACTTGTATTGAACTTGGAAAGCCCCCTACCGATACTGGAAAGCCATTTCTTAGAAAGGACTGTTTTTGAGAAACATATTTGTTTCTGTGGATTCTTTTGAACATTTATTTCAGACACCTTTGAATTTCTTTACAGATTACAGGTAGATGAGATCTTAAATTCAAAGGCATTATTGTAATATCTGTTTTATAGGAAACTCTCAAGAAAGGAGTTATGTATGAAGGTGATGACAATAGCTTACATATGTAAAACCATCATATTTTATGAGACAGATTGTCTCATTTACTCCTAGGAAGGAGGTATTAATAGGACCCCTTTATTATATAGAGAAAACTAATACTGAGGAGTTACTTGAATTCCTCCACTAAGATCACCCAAGAGAAAAGCAACGAATCTCAGATTCAAATTCAGCTTTTTGGATTTCGAAATCTGGTGATGTTTTCCTACATAATTCCTTCTAGGCAACCAGTGTGTATCCCTCTGTGCACTTATTTAGTCATAATATCGCCTTTTATTTTCTCCCACCTGTGAGTTCACGATGCCTCAAATATGAAGGAGGACTTTGAGAAACCCTTGGGAAGGGGTTGGTGTGCTGTTGTGACAAACCAGGTTATTTTCTCCACATGGACCCATAGTTCTGGATACGAAGCTCCTAAAATCTCTTGGCACATCATTGGCCCTCTGGGTTCACATCTAATAAGTACCAAGGATTCCACTTCTTCTGAACTTGGAGTCTTGCTCGTTATTGCCATCTGTTATAGGCTGAACCATGTCCTCTAGGAAGTCACATCATGAACCCCTATCCTCTAGTACCTTAGAATACAACTGTATTTAGAGATTGGGCTTTAATGAGGCAATAGAGTTAAAATTAGGCCATCTGTGTGGGCTTTAAGCCAGTACCACTGGCATCCCTAGAAGAAGAGGAGGTTAGGATTCACAAAGGGACACCAGAATGTGCACGCACAGAGGAAAGACTGCATGAAGACACGGCAAGAAGGGGAGCATCTGCAAACCAAGGAGAGAAGCCTCCAAAAAACCAACCCTACTGACATCTTGGGCTTGGACTTGTAGCCTCCAGAACTAGGAGAAAATTAATTTCTGTTGTTTAAGCCACCCAGTTTGTGGCATCTTTGTTACGGCGGTACCAGCAGACAAGCAACTCCGTTCTCTTGAGGAGGAGTCCTAATTTGAAGCTGATGCATGGTTTCTGGGTTATCCTTCCTGCTGCATGCCAGTCTGCACAGTGGGATCCCACAGGCTCCCTAACTTCATGCTCCCAATGATCCTTCTTTCCTCACTGGCTTTACTCTGACTCCCTAGAACTTCTTGATATGAAAAACCTACCTATCACCTCTGATTTTCGTTATCCCAGTGCCAGCAGATGCCATGTAGGCTTTGGCTGCCCTTCGATAAGAGATGTAAACATTCCCCACCTTCCACCATTTGCAACACCAGCCTCCCTGAACTCCTCCGGAATTCTGAATAAGCTCTGCTATTTTTCACTTCTGGACTGACTCACTACATCCTGTCCTTGGACTGAATCTCCGTCCACTCCCACCTTCCCTTTGCCTGGCCAATTCCTACGAGTCCTTCAACTCTCCTCTTAGAAATAACGTCTTTGAGAAGCTTTTTCTCAGGCCACCAGACCGAGTCAGCCCACACATCTTCTTCTACCACCCAGAATGTACATCTTATTATTACTGTGGCTCAGAGGTTCTCAAACTTCAGCCTCAGAGTCAAACATAGGGCTTGTTAAAACGAAGACTGCTGGGCCCCAACTCAGAGTTTCTGGTTCAATAGATTTGGGAGGAGTTCAATAATTTGCATTTTTAACAAGTTCCCTGGTGACACAGATGCTGTTGGTACTGAGACCACCCTTTGAGAGCACTGCTACAGATAAATAGCCTATTTCCTTCCACTAGCCTCCCCCATTTTACCACCAAGAAATTGCACTCTCTTTAAGGGTAAGGATTGTCTTTCAAATCGCTGTGTACCCAAGATTTTGGACAGTGCCAGAAGCATGAGACATAGTCAACAAATAATTGTCTAATACATAAGTGAATGAATGTGGGCATTAAGTCAAAAGAATACTTTTTAGAATAAGAGCGTGCTTAAGAAGATTTTGTACCAAGCATATTTAAAAATATACAAGTAAGACAATCAGTACTCTTTTAGAAAAGGCTGAGTGCCTAAAACCATAATGTTGTTTATACTGGTTGATACATACACAAAACTGTTCTATTGAAAATTTGACTAGGGTTATTTTGCCTCAGGGAAATGTTGTAAAATGTATAGCTGAGAAAGGAAAATGCAAAATAAGATGTGAAAATGAGGCATTAGGAAAACTGGTCATTAATGAACACAGAAGGAAGCCAGAAAGAAACACAAAACAGAGGAGCCTCCAAGACCCGTGATTCCTCCACCAGTAAAACTCCAAATCACAAATCGGAGTCTAGAAGATGGAAGAAATAAAACCTAAGAGCACTTGCTTAGACAGTGGTGGTCTGACTCTACCAGGAAGCAGAAACAGATGTACTCCCTTCCGGCTCAGTTGCTTTACAAGATACTTTTACGGAAGTTTTACTGGGCCCTGCAGCCCTTGAGCCTCCCTCCCAACCTCCACTTCATGGTCCCATCGACTCATTATGGCAGGGAGCACCAACGCAGGGGCCCCGTGGGCCACACATCACGGACTCAGCTGCAACTACATAAAGATTAGTGCTTTGGGGCCACTAGAAAGAAAGAGTAGATGTGATTTGCCAGCTCCACAGCCCTCTTCCCAATATTTTTCTTTGACTTTCATAACATGGTAAGACAATCAGGTAAAGAACCTCATTCTGCTGACTAGCGAGCCCACCAGCAATTTATGTCTCTGTGGACTCCAAAGAGCAAGGCAATATCACTTCTTGAACGTCTGAGGGCTTGAAAGGGTCTCCGGGATTTACTGACCCAACTGAATTTATCTTTAGCCATCCAGGAAAAGGTGAGCACTCAGGTTCACTCAGGCAGAAAAGTCCTTTGATGCTGATTCTCAGTGTCTAGAGATTGAATCCAGTCTTCATGCAGGTATCAGACGGTGATCAGTTTCACATGGACACCTTCTATCAGCACTTTCCTCTTTGACATTCTTCAGCTTTCTGCTCAGTCCATAGCTGGGGTACCAATAGGTCTCAGTGGACCCTCTCATCAGAGTAAATATTAGTAATACCTTTCTTCTTCTCTCAAAAGTGTCCTGGCTCAGATGATCACTGATCACTCTATCGATAGTATCCCATATGAGGCTTTTTATGATCTGGCTCCACCTTGATGCCTGTTATCATCTTAGGCCATCTCTACCCTCCTGCCACCACCCATACTGAATTAATTATTTTCTCAGATAATTTTTCCTCTGTACCTTTGCATATGCAGTCCCCTCTGTCTGGATTGTACTCTCCTTCACCACTCAACTGAACCATCCCCTTGTTAAATACTGACTTAGACTCCATATTGCCTTTAAAGGCCTCACGATGTCTTCTGTGAGGGGCTCCAGTTGTGCAGTAAACACACGTTCCTCGTGGCGCTGGATAGCTTATCTGTAAATGTCTGCATGTTAATCTACATCCCAGTGATACATCATTCTCACAAAGAACAGTTATGTCTTTTCAGCTTTACCTGGATCTCAATGTTGAATGAGCAAATGAATATAAAGGACATACACAATATGACCGAAGGGAGATCAGAAATAGTTTGGAAGCAATCTCCACTTTGAGAGTTTTTCAAATCCCCCTTTTTGGTCTGAGTGCCTAATCCAACATGGACCAACACAGGCACTGCAAGGATCTTTTTAAAGCTTCTCCATATCTACCTGTCTTGTGGGAAATAACACATCTTTCCTAACTGGAGAAAGCCGTGTGATTGCTTCCTTGAATGGTCTTTATAACTCATGTTCCTTCTTACTGCCTAAGTGAGCTCATTTAACCTTATCAGGAGCTCTGTATAGCCTCATCTCCCTCCTACAAATAACCAATGAGAAATTCCTTCTAAGTGCTGGTAATAACTCTTTGAGCAGCCTTTCCTGCTCAACTTGGATGGACTGCATTAGGCTTGGACTATGAGTACACTCTCCATCCACAGCATAACTCATGAACTGTAGCCCAATTCTGAACATACTATATGACTCCTGATACTTCTGGAAAGCAATATTGCATGAAGACAGATGAAAGCCTGGGACAGGAGCTCTAAAATGGATTGATTTGGGGTATTTGATTTCTCTCCTAAATTCTTTACTTCTAAGTGTGTTCTACAAACTCTAACATAGGTTGAAAGGTTGGAGATCAACATGAATATTCTGCCTTTCTCAGCCTATAGCATGTGGAATGCCCGAATCTTATATATTTTCTGTCAGAAAATGCTTCAATGTCCAGTTTCCCAAGCTGTCTCATTGCCTTTCGATACCAGTGACTACATTGAAAGCAAAGATTGCAGAAAATCTGAGATGGTTTTAATGAAGGAGACTTAGCACCAAAGGTTAATGGGATTGTCATTGTGTAAAGAGTGATGCTTTTCAATGGTGACAAAGTGATGCTCAACAGCTTTCAAGTCACCACATCCATCTGCCATTTGGATTCTGTTTTGCTACTGATGTAAAGTTTAATACAGAGCTGTCCACAGAGCATCCTGACTCCTTCTCACACACCACTGACCCCAGTGGTACATGTCAGCCAACATCTGGGCACCACAGCTGTGAGACTTTCAAGAAGCTGGTACACATGCCTCTTTTTCAGGGGTAATTCGGTGAACACCACATGTGCTCACTTAAAGAATGCACTCTGACCCTACAGGCATTGTTTATAGCGTGATGGGTCCTATAAAATATTTAATCATGTATTTTACTATTTTAATCAAAGGAAGCATAGCATTGACATTTCAGTAAGTAAATGAAGGAACAAAGCAAGACTTTGCCAAGGACATCAGTATGCACACCCAAATGGAAAACAGATTTATTAACCAAGGGCCTATCCTAAACAAACTCAAGTCATTACGTGTCAAGACAAACTACAGTTGTTCTACTTTTAACAACTCTACAGAAGGACAGAAGAGGTGTTCCGGCCAAAAAGAAAAAAAAAAGTTTAAGTGATTTTCACAGCATTTTTCCAATAGTCTTGTGTTTGAAATGGGCATTTGAAAGCATTCTTTTGTAGTTCTGTCAGTAGTGACCAACAAATCATCCTCACCTAGAAAATTACAGAGGCTTTCAAAATGTATGGAAGAGGAAACAGTTACCGCTGGAAGGGTCAGCTGTACATAAGACCTCTTTGGCATGGTGCTCTGATGGAGACTAGTAATGGTGCCACTCTGTGCTTTTGTTTTCTGTTCATTTATCCTGGACACATTTTATAGGGAGAGGGGGACCTCACCTAAGAGCTTTATAATCTTTTGGATTACAAAATTCATGGTTTTATGTGACCAACGCCTAGCCACGCCCCCTTTGGAATGGTCCACATCTAACTATATGATGTATCTTCATATGATTAATGATTTTGGATGCCCATGAAAAGGAATGTGTACCTGGTATTTACATATTCCCTTGACTTGCTAAAATAATCTGCTCTACTTTCACATTATTTCAAAATTATTTGCTTTTTTTTTTTGCCCCACTGAAGTTTTTTCTCACCTTCTTCACATGTTTTTCCCGTATTTTTTTTCTTAGTGTAAAATCCATGAAGATAAACACTGTTTTAATAAAAAACACAAGAAATACTTGGATTCTATTCTATTATTTTGAGGCCCATTATCACACTCTCTAGTGTTTATTTTTGAAAACATAATTGAATTGGTACTTACAATATAATGTAAACACAACTATTTTTCTCATTTGGGAAATATATTTTAGAGTAAATATTAGCAATATACAATGTATCTTCTGATAAAAGCCAGAATTAATGCAGTACAAATTCCAATTGCACATTCTATTTTTATTTTTAATCCTTATATTTCACTCGTCTCTCTGATTAACCATGTTTTCCTCTTTCTTTACTTCACAGTTTTAAGCTTTTAATGACATCAACTTGCGTCTGAATTGCTTGTCACAATAAAATCTTCATTCCCTCACAGCATTTGACTCATTCTTACTAAGAGTTTAATTTAGATGGTTTGTTTTAAAACTGTTCTTGCTGCTTCAGTTTGTAGGCTTCACTATATCCTATACACTACGATTTACAAAGGTCAGCTACCTTCGCACAAAGTTACACTTCAACTTAAATCATTTCCCCTAAACTTTCTCTTATCCCAACTTTGGATATCCTCATGTCACGAATAAGTCTGATTTTCTACAAGATCCTCAAAATTTTGTAGGAAGGTGCTTTCTTTTACTCACTACTAATCCACTCAATCATACATATGATTCTAATTTTCTTCTCATGTTTTAAGGTTTTCATATTAATATTTCACAAATGGTCTGCCCAACAATTAACCATTCAAAAGATTTTTTAAAAGGCCAAGGGGCACATGATGGGCAAAAATTAACCCTATTAAGGTGAAAGTGTGAAGCCAAGAGAATATTTATACAGGCTGACTTTCTGCACAATGAGCTCAACAAAACTCATGAGATTCACACAGGACATTTTTTTATGGGACCATAAATTATTCAGATTGAACCAATGACAACGTAAGAACACAATGAATGTGTTCTGTGGTGTGTTCAGGCACCTTCCACGCACTATGTTCAACGACACAATAACACACACTCAACACACACACCTAGTAATGAGTCATTTTAGCAAAAGCTGTCATGTTTTCAATTTAATCCAGACAGAGAAAAAAAAGATTCACATATTCACTCCTAAACCCAAGTCTGGAAGATGAGGGGGGATTACTTGGAGGAGTGAGAGTAGGCTTAGTCTGAGGTGAGGCTACCCAGAAGGGAGATTTAAAATAAAACTTGATAGCACTTGCTCCCATGAGATGAGAAGAAAGCAGAAGCCAGAGGTACCCTGTGACAAGCTTGGCTTACTTCACAGTTTTGCCAGCAACACGGGAAGCTTCATTACTCTAAGAAAATGGCTCCTTCCTCACAGGAGAACTATAGTTTGGCCTGTTAACAATTCCGTTTGGCTTATTGGCTCTACACACTGGTAGCTGTGAATGGCAAAAACCAGTTCTTTCAACTATTTCACAATTAGCCTTGGAACAATTATCTATCAATTAGTAAGCATGCACTTTTTACAACTTCTATCACAGGCAACAGGATAGTGGGAAGGTAGAGGAAAGTGAAATAAATATACGTGATGTGCACTGGGTGTTACTAAATTCTACTCCTGAAACTAATATTACACTATGTGTTAACTAACTGAAATTTAAACAAAAACTTGAAACTTAAGTAACTAAATAAACAAAGTTTGATGTCCCCAGTCACTCGGTATCTCCTTTATCCCTTGGGCTCCCAGGAGGCTCCTTTCCCTTGTCTGAACATAACGCCCATGGGGATGTAGCTAAGTACAGATCTGCATGTTTCTCCTCCATGGGTCTCCTTATTTCCAACGGACAAAGGTCTCCATCTCCGCAGAAAACAAAATGTACACCACGCACATTTAAAACTAGCCAACTGCTACAGAGAGAGGTTAAGATACAACAGGAGGAGACTCTTTTTAGTTTGTTTTCGCCTTTCAGGAGTTTGAATAGAAACACACAGAACTGGAAATAAACAGGACTCAAAAATTGTACTGGGCGCCTGGGTGGCTCAGTCACTGGGCATCTGCCTTCGGCTCTGGTCATGATCCCAGGGTCCAGGGATGGAGTCCGGCATCGGGCTCCCTGCTCAGCGGGAGGCCTGCTTCTCCCTCTCCCACTCCCCCTGCGTGTGTAACCTTTCTCGCTGTCTCGCTCTCTGTCAAATAAATAAGTAAAATCTTTTAAAAAATTGTTTTTATTATGACACATTTGTTTTGGGGGCAGGAAAATATTAAACTAAGGAATTGTTCAGATGACCAAGTCAGGAGCAAAAACACCTGGCACGGGGAAGCATGAAAATAAAATGCCAGTCTTGACAAGAAAAATTGCAATGGATTAATTTCTGCTGGGGTTCAACATGCTATGCCATAGCAAACAAATAAGAATCGTGCTGGGTCTTGATTTGTCAGATTCCTTTAATTTACTAAGACTGCATATTAAACAAAATTGTTAGCAGCTGGTTGTCTACAAAAACCTAGCTAAACTCCTGGGAGCTATTGTATAGCTGCCTTCTTAAAACCTGTCCCAGTGTGCACCAAATTGATGCTGGAATGAAAAAGATAACTCTTTCCAAAGTGCCTTACTTCAGCTACTCAAATTCATCTTCAGAAACCCAGGAGACATTTCCCCCCGAACACTATATTCTGTATTGCTGAAAAGAAGGATGGTTTCCTCCCCAAACTTCTTTGGGCTCCCTTCACTCTGGTAGAATTTTTCATGAATTCCTTGGCCTATGCCCACCATATACTTGGCCATCCTGGCTCACAGAAGGTCACAGCAAACCACTTTTGTAATACAGGCTTAGCTCCTGAATCTTGTCTCCTTCCCAAAGTCTTCCAATTTTCCCAAAATGTCTGCAACCCAGATTCCCTACTCATACATGTGTAAATGGCAATCTGATGGCTGGCAACTAGAGGCAAAAAAGGATTTTTCTTAAAACAACCGAAAGAATCACAACAGTGCGTGAAGTCACAGTCTCAAGCTTAACTAATAAATATTGGGACAATCTACCACCTGAAATGTATTTTAATAATTGGACATAGAATTGGCTTTTTTTTTTCCTTTCCTTTCAGGAAGAGATCTTCCTTCTTGCTAATAAAATTGATTTTTTATAAAATTTTGGTTCAGCTTTTCACCCAGTGAAAAGATGGCTCATGGAAAATCAAAGTTTCAGCCCCAACTTTTTCCATTTGGCAACTTTCATTTTCTGATATTAGATAATTAACTATGTGTTGTAATGCTTTCTCACCTCGAGAGCACTTAGGGGAATGCTTCTTTGCCTACCGAGTAATGGCTTAAATGAAAGAACATGCTCAAAACAATGCTTTATCTCCACACATAAAACACACGGAATATTTATGACTTTAATTGCTACATACCATGTGCATACTCGTTTGTACATTTATATATATATTTAAAGGGCAAGGGGAAGGATGATTTTTATGACTCTATAATTCACAATGAACAAGTCACTGAAAATTTCTATTAATTCAAGAAAAATTTAAAAAATTCCTTGGGAAAAAAATCCTTAGTTTTTTTCCCCCCCTCTATATGGTAACAGGCATTTTTGCGTGTTTGTGAAAAAAACCAAACAATATAGTGCATTACTTTTGGATAAAAAGGTAATATTGACTATTTCTTAGAATTTCTGCTTTTTTGCTAAATGGATAATTCGGAATGGGGAGATGCAGTTCTATTTCCGTTTGTGGTTTACAAAAAAAAACAAAAAACCACATGCTAATGTAATAGTGTATGAGTAATTAAAGGAAAAATGCCAAACACGCCGTGACATCCAAAATGCATTTAGCTGTTTGCTTTTACTATACGCTACTTTGTTTCTCCAGCTCACCCCCTCCAAGACCAAGTATTTTTTCGAGTGAAGCTAAAAATAGCCAACCGAGCCTAACAACTGGTTTCTGATTGGCTCAGAGCAAAAGCCACTCAGCCAATGAGAGCTTCTGGGAACAAAAGCAATTCTTTTGTGTGTGAGATGCTCAACCCACGTCAAAACAGCTTCAGGCTGTAGAAATGATTTTGGTTGAGATTTAACAAGGTAATAATGCATTTCAGCCCTCTGAAAGGTCTGAAGCAGAACAAAGCGGGTAGTGAAATCTACAAAACAAATGGCGCGTTTAGGCTTTCATGGGATGAATCATCCGGGTGCCTGAGCTACACACATTTGCAAACCCAGAAAAGCAAGAGCGCTAGGGGTTTTTTTTCTTTCTTCCTGAGATTTTAACAGTTTTTGTTTTTGTTTTGCAAGCGTTTTCTCTTCCCAAGGAAAAAGCAATCAAAGGCGTATTATGACTAAGCACAAGTTTATTATGCTGATTTTGCTGATGAATAGAAAGCAACTTGTCCACGACTCCTTTAAATCGCACAGAGAGAAAACAAAGACTTATGTGCCTTGCATAGGAGGTAATAAACACCCGAAACTTTGGACTCCGGTTCTGGAGCATCAAAAACAGCCCATGTTCTCAAAGTCAAAGCAATTCCTGATTAATACTGCGATAGCTCTCAAGATAATCAAAATAAAAGGGGACTAGATAGCAGGCAGAGACACCGAACTCCGGGAGGTTTTGGTCGTCTTCAATACGTTGTGCCCGTAGGGGTCGCTGTTACACAGCTAACGAACCTCTTCAGAGCATCTTTTCCCCCTTTAATCTTAAAAGAAAGGGGAAACCGGGCTTGGTAGGTGCCTTTCAGGTAGGACAAAAGGGAGTTTGAAGCCCTTAAGCAGGGTTTATGGTCACCACTATGAAACAAAGCACCCCTTAACAATATAGATTACTTCACATGCAACTGAAATGCTGTACAGGACAAAATGTTGCTTCAGTAACCACTGGAAATGTTACATAACACATAAGAGCTCATAAGCTATTTCATGGCTTTAAACTGGCTTTATTGAACGGGTAATTCAAAGATGGCGTGACGCTTTATAGACTCCAAGTTTTTAGGAAAGGCACAGGGACGCACACTTTCACCTCTTACATAGGGGACCTGTACAGGTCACCAAGTCCAGTATACTGTCGGCAAAGAAATACAGGTAACAAATATATTTCTGCGTGTTCTCTTCCCAGAAAACTATGGGTTCACACTTTTTTTTGTCTTCAGTATAGTTTTTATGATAATGAATGAAACCTGAAACTTTTTTCTTGGTGTGGCATAAAAGACCTAAAAAAATCAAACTTCTCAGTAAAATGGAATGGTAGTTTTATTGTGTGATCAGGTGTAATCAAGGAGCAGTATTTCTTGAGTGTTACTTCTTTAAGAAAACACAGTCCAGGGGCGCCTGGGTGGCTCAGTTGGTTAAGCTGCTGCCTTTGGCTCAGGTCATGATCACAGGGTCCTGGGATCGAGTCCCATATGGGCTTCCTGCTCAGTGGAGAGCCTGCTTCTCCCTCTCCCTCTGCCTGTCGCTCTGCCTATTTGTGCTCTCTCTCTCTCTCTGTCAAATAAATTAATAAAACCTTAAAAAAAAAAGCACAGTCTGTCATAAAATATTGCACTTGCTAATTATTGGTCCCAACTGTCTTTATGAGCTTGTAATAGATCCTTTGCCATAAAACATGCAAGGGGTATGTGTTGGGGCGGGTGGTGGGGGAGGGTTTGCTGAGAGGAATATCCTATACACCTAACAATACAAAAACTGGAATGATAGTACAGCAATTTTTTCTCCCCTTCCCTTCCCCTTTTTTCCCCTTTATTTCTCTTTCTTTTGTATGTGTGTGTGTGTGTACATGTGTTCAGTTTATTATAGTCTCCTTTGGAAAAAGGAAAGGAAAAAAATCTAATTAAGACATTATGAATAGACAAAGTATCTGTATGCTGAAAAGCACAGCTAGAACTGGGAGCTGTGGATAATGAATCTATCTGAAGTCCAGAGAATCACTGGCAGGGCCACAAAGTTAGCAGGTTTATAGTCCTAAACATCTAAATCCTCAGAGGATTGTGTATATGTAGTTTTCAACATGAGATGTCTGGGGGAAAATGTAGGTTTTGTTCCCTCACAGTATTTTTGTGTTTTATAGTCTTGGCTTTATCATATCAGCCCAGAGCCAGTTAAAGGAATCCATCACCCACTACGTAGCTACAACAGCCCATGGGGGGTGGGGGGTTGGCTCGTTTAGAAGTAGGATGGAGCCATTGCCACAAAAGAGGCCCTAGTGCCTTATCTCCCTTCGCCTGTCAGCTGCTGAGTTACTTACCCCCCCAGCCCTGAAGGCTGCCACTGTGTCATCCTCAGGGTGCTCAGTGACTAAGACAGGGGAGAAGGGAAAGCAAAAGCGTCTCGTATCTGGCAAGTGCAGCTCTGAAGCTGGAGCCACAGGCAGACAGGAAGTTACCCCCTTCACCTTTCTAGAGGCCTAAAGTAGCCCTTGCAAGATATGAATGCTGCTTTCTTTCCACAACTGGTCATCAGTAATGGAAAACTGTATAGGAATGTTTGCATAGAATGTGTGTTTTTAAAAATATTGTTATTGTTTCCTATTTCCCCCCTTCTTCTTCATTTTGCACTCATGCTTTCCCTTCCAGGGGGAAACAGACGCTGCCTCAGACTCACCCCTTCACGGAGGGATGTGGTAAGGCAGAAAGCAGAAGACTGGCTTTGCTTTTCAGGCCTACCCCAATAATTCAGAAAAGCGTCTCACTGCCTGTGGGACTGTAGATCTGGAGGCCTCGTCTCTGGACAGATGCTGGAGAGGGAGAATGACTCCAGAGTTCAACATGAGGTATTGGAAGCCCACTGAAGGGAGGCAGATACAGGGCGAGGTGACCACAGCAAGGTTCTCAGCCAAAAATTCCCACCTGAGAAGGTGAAAGAAGCATCTGGCAGCTTCTAGACCTTCTGGGGGATCTCTTGGATAGTGACAAAGTCAGAAGGGACCACATAAGCTGGGAGATGACAGGCTCTTCCCTGTTTTTAGGAAAATTCAAGCCTCCCACTCTCTGGTGCTATTTTGGGAAGGCTAGAGGGTTCCTTGACAATCTGATGAAACTGCACTTCAGAGTTAAAAGTAGGTTAATAGATGAAAAATACAAGAGCCATTTCTTCCACATCTGAGTTTTAAATCATACAAAAGCCATACTTTACATTTTCCAATAACTGTGTTACTCATCACTTCATTTGATCCTGAGTACAATCCTAATGGGGTTAGGTATTTATCATTTAGCATTAACAAAACACACCATTCTCATTTTTGTGATGAGAATTTTGTAATCCTTCACAATGCTCTCTGGGATTTATTTATCATTATTATAATCTCCATTTAATAAACATTTTAAGGGTTTGTAAACACTAGGTTGAAAGATTTGGCAAAGATCATTCAGGCTCTGTTTCCAGTGCCAAGACAAAATTGATCATTGAGGTACTCTCCTGGGTAATTTTGTTTTCAAATCCTCCTCTTTTAAGAATTACCTGTATTGCTAATGTTTTATTGTTCATACTAGAAATAGAATCACTGGAAAGAACACTGGCTTGGACATTAGATTTTGAGATCAACCATTATGTAAGTAGTTAGGATTTGGTTAGTTATATGTGCCAGGGAGAAACTGATCATAGCCAGGAAGGTAGGAGATCGAATCCAAAAGATATAAAAAAATAAATAAGAAACCATAGCCATGCCCTATATGGAAAGGTCTGGTCACCAAGACCAGAAGCCTAGTAATTCTACAATTAGTAGAGTTACTTCTCTACAATTTGTGGCATTACTTCTACAAAATCGTGGAAGGAATTCTCCTAAAAAGAGTCTACAATGATGACACTGTGAAGAGACAAAATATCTAGATCCTGAAAAGCATAGCTAAAACTGGAAGCTATAGGTAATAAATCGCAGAGACTCACAGGTAGGCCCACAAAGTTAACAGGAAATCTTGGTTACAAATAGCCTAATTAGTTAGCAATCCATGCCTCAAAAGAGAACCAAGGCACCAATAATGGAGGAGTCAATATTTAGGAAAGGATCATTTCTTAGGAACTAGGGCAAATAGCTGCAGATTCTCAGTTCTATATTAGGAACCACAAATGAGGGGCACTCTGGCTGTTCTTGCATTGTATTTGTCAGCTAGGCATCATCAGTGAATAAGAGCACCCTTTTCTGTGAAGCTCATAGCAGCCTGAGAATCCTTCCCAATATTGCCCCAAGAAAATATACATAGTCCATTGGAATTATAATGTGGGGTCTATATCTAGCAAACAAGTTAACAGCCTTTTGGAGAATGAAAATTATGGTTCTACAGGGTACGGTGACCAAACATACCAGATTTCCCAGAATGGGATTTACATCTCTGGTGGCAGCACAATTACTAATAGTGTCCCATTTACTCTCAGAAGTGTCCCAGGATATACTATAAGATATAGAGCCCCTTTATTTATGGGTCAGAGAGCTTGGCATCCAAGCCCGACTTCTGATTGGTGATGTAATCCTGTTTATCTGTTAGTTAAGTGAGCGAAAAAAACAGGCACCTTGAGTGTTTGGTACCATGGAGATAGTATTCATTTTATGCATATCCATGAGGTCAGATAGAGACTAGGCTCAGATGTCCTTCTAAGAGAAATGAATACCTACATTGAAAACTAAAATAGAGTTGAGTAGTGACAGAAGAGGGACTCAATGTGTTTTGTGTCCTTAGGACCAGAGGCTCTGAGATGTGGTAAGAATATTTTACCTAATGTCACTGGATAAATTTCAAGTGACATTACTATAAGGTTTATTCTTTTTTTTTAATATTTTATTTTTTTTATTTGACAGAGAGAGATACAGCGAGAGAGGGAACACNTGTCACTGGATAAATTTCAAGTGACATTACTATAAGGTTTATTCTTTTTTTTTTAATATTTTATTTTTTTTATTTGACAGAGAGAGATACAGCGAGAGAGGGAACACAAGCAGGGGGAGTGGGAGAGGGAGAAGCAGGCTTTTCCACAAAGCAGGGAGCCCGAAGCAGAACTCGATCCCAGGATCCTGGGATCATGACCTGAGCCAAAGGCAGATGCTTAACAATTGAGCTACCCAGGCGCCCCGCTATAAGGTTTATTCTTGCATTTGTTCTCTGAACACACAAAAATGCCTACGATAAAGGAGAAAGGAACAAAAGGTGCCACATGTGCTCCCATTCTTGGTTTCCTACTCCCCAGGCAAACACCACCAATTGATCGTGGACCATTTTCCTCTCAGAACAGGCTCAACGTCAGAGTCTTCCTCAAGGGCGCCTGGGTGGCTCAGTGGGTTAAAGCCTCTGCCTTCGGCTCAGGTCATGATCTCAGGATCCTGGGATGGAGGCCCGCATCAGGCTCCCTGCTCAGCGAGGAGCCTGCTTCCTCTTCTCTCTCTGCCTGCCTCTCTGCCTGATCTGTCTCTCTGTTAAAAAAAAAAAAAAAAANCTTCCCAACAACCACACCAGTTAAACAGAATTGATACTAGAGCTGAAGCCAATTTTCTGTTCATCTTTGGTCTCCTATATGTCAGATCCTGTACTAAGAGATGGAAATATGGAGAAGCATGAAAAATTATCATGGCTTTGGTGAGGCTCCCCATCAACTGGAGGAGACAAACACCTAAATCATTTATTGCAGTGGTAGAAGGACTCAGGGAGCTTGTACAACAGATACCATTCACACCATTGTCTACCGACAAAGGACCTACATAGAAGTTGCTAGAAGGATTATGATGAAACTCTTGAGGTGGTCCAAGGAAAGATGTCTTTGCAGTTAGAAGATCTTTAAATTGGAACTTAAAGGATAACTAGGAATAATCAGGCTAAGGGTATTCAAAGCAGAAAAAACAACAGCATGTTCAAAGTCATTGTAAAACAGAGTGAGTGGAGGTAGAATGGAGGGGCCATGGGTTGGGGGAGCGAGAGTGTCAGGCCGGTACAGAAGAGTTTTATTTTAAGGGGTTAGTGAAAAATACAAACTAGAGCTATGTCCACATTGAAAACAACCAAGGAGGAATGAAAACATTCATCAATTAACCAAAAATCCTGACTACACATGAAACTATTTTGATGGAAACTTATTTTTTTCAATGAATCAAACAAGAAAGAATTCATTAAATCAACTCCCCCACCCGATTTTGGCTTAATGTGGCCACAGATGCAGATTTCATTATTTCTTATTCAGCCTTTGGCTTCTTTCTTCTCAAACTCCCATGTTAAATAAAGAACAGACAGCCCTATCTTTCCTAATGCATTAGTCAGGTTTTCATGTTTATTTGTTTTTCATCCTAAGGTCATGCCAACTTTAGCAGCCATATCTGCATTTAAATCTAAAGCACACATTTGCTGAGGACAAAGTGAAAAAACTGCCATGGTATTTTAGCATATGAAAGGTTCAGTTCATGATTTCTAACCCTCAAGTATTATTGGGGATGCAGCTTGTAAATTTTCTTGCCCACAAACCCACAGGATCTCCAGATCAATCTTCAGACTATTTAATTGAGCTCCATTCTTTGGAGTCATGTTGTAGTTGTACTTACCTTTCCTGGTAAAATTTATCTAGCTTTATGGACTGGACCTCCACTAATTTTAATCCCTGTTTGTTATAATGTGTATCTATCAACCTTATTCAGCTAGCTTTGGGTTCTAAGCTACTCATCCATCTATAGTCTCCCATGAGAATTATCCTCCAGAGCACTTCGAAAAGCTGTCTTCATTTCCAGTATCTCAAGTTCCATTCCGAGCACCCTGGGGTTTCCTCCTTGATACCTAAAAATAGTGTCCTCTTAAGATATGTTTAAACTTTTGTAGATCATAAAATCCTGAAATAATTAGGTGTATGCCTCTTAGGAGACTGTTCATTATTCTGGGTTCATATTTTTAACCTAAGTTTTGTTGAGACAACGATACGTTTGAATCTATCTATACATGTGATATAGTTTGTAAATTTAAAGGTAGTTTTTCCCAAAATAGAACATTAAAAATAAATCAGTTTTTTTCCAGGCAAAGGGTTGTGGGGTTTTTTTTCCCTTCTCCAGCTATAGTTCTCTGATGGTTATAACTGATATGAAAACCTCAAAATATTTTGGGTTTGGTTCAGATAAGCATCTGTGACTTTGAATGTTATTCCAAACTCTTGAGTCCATAAATTAAAAATGTATGAGCAAATGGCTCATGCCAGATTTTTGCTCTCAGATACAATCAGCTCCAGCAACAAGGCATGCGAATGACAAATGCAATATAAATTTTATCTGACCTACAGGCAATCTCATGCTTATGAACGGGTTCTTTTCCAAGAGTTCATCTGTAAGTTGCTTAGAACCCAGAATCAATTACTCACTGAAAAGTGCTACACTGGTGAGGAACCTCGGCCAGCCCTTCAGAGCTGAGCATGGAATATCAAGTCTCCTAACTACCTTTTGTCATGGACTCTGAGTTAGAGAACAAAAATAGTATAGTTAATTATTCAGTTCCACATGTATGAATTCATTTAGCAGCTACTCAGAGACAAAGCAGTACTTTCATTCAGAGTTTATGAGGACCAGGAGGCTAAGTCTTTGCACACAACATTCAGTGTGTAGAGGCAGAATTTGAATCCAGCATTCTGACTCCAGAAGGGGTTGGAGAAGGGCAGGGAGGAGTGAGGAGGGTAGATAATAGGAATGAGGAATTGAAAAAAGCTAACTGTGCAGGAGTTGGTAGGAATCTTAAACAGGGTGCATATTTGCCTCCATTTCTTCCTGCCATCCCTAATTCCTTTGTAATCTTCTCTACTATTTCTCATTCTCAAATCCTCTCCCTTCCTTCCCCCCTCCCTCCTGCCTTCCTTCCTTCCTTCCTTCCTTCCTTCCTTCCTTCCTTCCTTCTCACACCACTGTAGGTTCTTCTATTGAAAGTGAGTTGGATAATAGGAAGAACAGGATTGTAGCTAGCTTGGATTAGGGTGACCAGCTGTCCTAATAGGCCCATGCTGCAGGGATTTCTGGGGATATAGGAGTTTTAGTTCTCAAACCAGGAAAGTTTCTGGCAAACGAGGACTAGATTGGCCCCCTTAGTGTGTGTATAACAGGGAGAAGACTCCATGGAGAGATAAAGAGGAAGGAAAATAAGGACCAAAAAGAATTCCTCAGAAGCAGTGACGACGGGAAATCTGTATGAGCTAAGCTTCAAGCAGCTGGGGTGGATTTTGGAGCTTTAAAATCCAAGTGCCTTGAGAACATTAAGCAAAAGTTTCTGCTTGATCATTTCTTCCCAGTTAAGCACTATAGAGACATATTAAGTTTGGCCCTAAACTGGGTCACAAGATCTTGAAAGAGTATGGGGCGGGGGACATGGAAGCAGCTTTAAACTGATGAAAGCAACTGAAAAAACAACTTTGTTCAAAAGTTTCCTCGTTTCTACAGGAAAGAAATATTTTATTCTGATTACTCAATGGTATTTTATGGATTTTTAATTTAGTGATTAAAGGAATAAATAACATTGCTATCAACTTAAACTTCATATGCAGATAATGAATAGCATCTTGATAATTACCAAAATACATTTTACTAAGAAACAGGTTGAAATAGTATAAAATTCTATGCTACCTCCTATTTTCTGGCTTACTCTATAAATATGTATTTATTACTTATCTCTTGACTTATTGTCCTTATCATCCTAAGATTAAGATTGGTCAATTTTTTAGCATTTTAAAATATTATTAAATGAATAAAAACTTGTTCATTATTATTGATTTTGAATGAGCATTTTACTCCATGAAAGTGCATTTTGAAGAGGTTTGTAATGAAAAAGAAAATTCCTAAGGCTGCAAAAATAATAATTTTTGAAATGCTTTATTGATTGTCCAACGACCCTTATCACATATTTTAATTTTTTTTAGAGAAATTATGTTTTAAATAGATAAACTTCCTAGAACACCCTTTATGAAATACTTTTGAAGTTGGACAGCAATGCAGTCTGTCTGGGTAAAACCATAAAAAGTAGTCAAATGAAAATTTGAAATGCCCATTATTCATGATTTTTAGGATTAAAATTCTATATTGTCATGTATAGCAAAACTGAATTTTTTACTAATTTCTTCTTCTGGCACCAAAAAGGAAAAAAAACAAGGCAAATTTATACAACAACTTTGACTTAAACCTTAGTTAACATATTAGTCAACTCTTGGTATAATAATAACTGTAAAATATCAGTGGCATATGTCATAACCATTTAGTTTTTTGTTTATGTAATATGAGGACTAAGGCTGGCTTCAGCTCTGCTGGGCCCAACTGAGCTCAACTGAATTTTGCTCCTTATGTCTTATCATTCTGGACCTAGATTGAGGAAGCAACCACTCTCTGGGACATACTATTTTCACAGTTGAGAGCAGAAACTGAAGCATGGAGTATGGTTTCTCTATGGCCTTGATAGTCAACAGCCTACACAGCCTTTGTAGATCATGGCCTCCCAGACGGTTCTTTGGCTTCAGCCTTTAGTAGGACATTCCAGTGTTTCTCTGTCACTCAGACTGGCCACTTCTAGATGACACGGTATGTGATACAACCAGTGGATCCCATTTTCATGGCCTACTTCTCTAATTCTTTCACTGTGAACTGTCTTTCACTACATTATTTTGTGCGTAATTCCAAGTCTATAGATCAGACACTTTTTAAGCCTCCTGCTTGTGGTACTAACTGAGGATCTGAAGTTAGGAGAGGCAAACCCAAAAAATGGATGTCTATTCCAAGAGTAACAAACCACTGCCTCTTCCAGAAAAGAAAAGGGCCAATCTAGTCAAATGTCAGCCACATGGTCAGTTGGTCTTCTCAGGAACAATGCTATGCAAGGGCTCAGTGGCAGTCCTTATTGTTGACAGGTTGGATATTGAGTGGCAGCAATAGTTAGGATGGTCTTGGTATGTGGGAATCTATGCTGTGGGTCCCAGGCTTGGCATCCGTGTCAGCCATTATGGCTACTCTATTAATGTGTCCACTGTGCCTATTTTAGAGTGGCCAAAGATGAAGACTGGCTAATATAAACTAAAACATTAAAAAAAGCAAACAAATCAACCAAAATTCCTCCAAAACAAACAAACAAACAAACAAACAAACAAAAACTTGGCTGTTCAATGCCTCTCCTGTGATGAATGTTTTCTAATAGAATTAATATGTGATAAAATACATTTTATAATTTTGCTCACTCTAATATATCCATCAGCATCTTCCCACATCTGATTTCATTTTACCTGATTTCCCAATCCTTTTCTATCCAAATCACTGACCTGTTGGCCAGGCTATTTGGCACCTTCCAACGAATCCATGCATCTCCTTACTTTAGGCCTCTTCTCATTCCTCACCCAGTGGATGACCAAGTATACTATCTGAAGCTCTGCTTACTGGAAAAACTTCCTCTCATCAGCTTATTTTAAGGCTATTTCTTATTATGAGGGTAGTGTAGCCATCATCTTGTTTCAATGTATAACCATATACTGAACTAAAACTGAGAACTTCTGTACCACTGCTATCCACATTCAAAGGCTGAGCACTGTCCAAAAAGCATGGGGTCTTGGCTCAAAGTTGAGGCCTAGCTTGAAGGCACCTACACCCGGAGACTGTCATCCAACTGTGCTCCTTTTGACAGGTATTCTTTCTTTTCCTTCCTTCCTTCCTTCCAACCTCCCTACCTCCCCTCCCCTCCCCTCTCCCCTCCTCTCCTCTCCTCTCTTTTCCTCTCCTTTCTTTCCTTTCTCTTCTTTCTTTCTTTTTTTAAGATTTATTTATTCATTTTAGAAAGACAGAGCAAGAGAAGAGAGTGAGTGAGCAGGGGAAGAGGCAGAGGGAGAGGGAGAGAGAGGGGGAATATGAAGCAGACTCTGTGCTGAGCATGAAGCCAAATGTGGGTCTCCATCCCACAACCCTGAAGTCATGACCTGAGCCGAAATCAAGTTGGTCACTCAACCAGTTGAGCTACCAGGCTCCCCTTGTTAGGTCTTGTCTTTTCTTTTCTTTTTAAAAATATTTTATTTATTTATTTATTTGAGAGAGGGAGAGAGCACAAGCTGGGAGAGGGGGAGAAAGAGAGGGAGAAGTACACTCCCCACTGAGCCAGGGCCCTGACTTGGGGCTCCACCCCAGGACACTGGGATCATGGCCTTAACTGACTGAGTCACCCAGGTGCCACAACAGGTTTTCTTTTGAAAAGAAATCTAAGCAGCAGACCTCCATGGCTGCCCAAAAGACTCACTAATGTAGAGTTGTTTCAACAATTTATTGAAACAGCAAAAACTTGTGTCACAACACAAAGCAACTCCAAAAAGTATGAGAATAAAGAAAATCATCAAATACTTGTTTTGTCATAAACTCCTTTTTTATAATTTACTTTTATCACTCATCCTGTACTTGTCTTTTAATATCCTTCTATTTTTGTCCCTTGGTTTGTCAAAAATGTTCCACCCTTCTTTATATTTTCTTGAAATAGAACTGATATCATTATATTTCTTTTCTTCTTTGTGATATTGTTTTTACATAAAATCTATGCTTTTTGTTCATCTTTCTTGTGAGAAAATTCTAACAGCCACTATGAGAAAAGGTGGTTTTACACAGACACAAACACACAGGTACACACCTACTTCTGCAAAGTTTTGAATTATGAGAGATAAAAGAATCATATTATTTGGGGTCTTACTGCAAGAAGCTCCCACTCAGCTAATCAAAATGCAAAATTAGGTTTTCTTTTCTCACTCTTCCTCCCTTCCATCTCCACTATCACAAAAATAACACTGCTCTTTGTGAAAGATAAAGACAGTATCCTCTTTCCAGTCTCCTTCTAGTTCCTGCTAAGAGAGATTAATTTGCCAGGATGTGAGGACGTTGATCTTCATGGAAGCTAGTCTCCTGCCACATTAGGGAAGTTTTCTCATTCATATTACTAGCTAGCTTCCTGCTTCTCCTCAATGATAAATAATTTTGTGCTGAATGAAGTAAATTGTTCATTCAATTGTTACTGGAGCAAGCATTCCGATCAGAAAATATAGAACATGATAAAGAACTTATCTTTTTTAAAGCCGTAACTATACACCGCACCTCAAAGTACAAATCTCAAATGACCACATCATAACGTTTTAAATCATATTTAACCAGAATTTTTTTATTGAAGACTTTCAAGAAAGTGATTTTAAGCATTTTTTTTAATTTTTCTTTCCAAATGAATACTCAAAAATACTTCTGTGTGCATGATGCTATTTTAGGAGCCTCACTTGCTTCCTAACAAAATGATATTCTTAACCAAACATGCAATGGCTCTAAATCATGAAATAAGTTTATTTTTATAATCATGTAACTGTTCATTTCTTTAGTATTACATACCAAGCATTAGGCTAAAAACTTGAAATTTAAACACCAAAAATATAAACTGGACCTATGTCCTGAAATATGCACTAGATGGCATTCATTCAATCTTATGCAAAATAAAACAAAACAAACAAGCAAGCAAGCTATATAAAAACTGCTGATGGTCCAAAATAAAAATAAGCAATTAATTTTGTACTAAGTAGGTGGCTATTATACATGGCTGGACATGAAAAATGCAAAAACCAGAAGACATGCCCCTCGGATGGAGACACATTCATTTCACTTTGTTTTACAAGTTTAACTTTGCACCTTTTACATATCTCAACATAGGACAAATTACGGGTACAACCACTCCTCTTGTTTTTTTCCGCCTATCCCAAACCTGGCTCTTCTTCTAAAATAGAACATGATTAATGGGCCTTAGTGGGGCACATGTGCAATTATATTGGTCCTTCTAGTTTCATTGTTGCCTTAGAACACTCTGCAATAAAAGACTATTCATACTGAACTCGTCCTCCTTCTGAAAAGTGAAATAAACGTCTTCCATTTAAGTCCTGAGGCACACAATGAAGTCAGTGGAAATTTCTTTCTTTCTTTCTTTCTTTCTTTCTTTTTTTTTTTTTTGAAGTCAGTAGAAATTTCTTCACAATCTCTTCCCTTTATGTATGTTATTCCTTCGCCGATTTTGCATCCAACCAAAGTTGGGAATGACCCAAGACATAGATCAAACCATGAGTGGAAATAGCAAGGAAAAATAATAACATTAACATCTGTTTGGAATGTTAGCTTCTTCTTGAGAACAAAGGAATTTTAAATGTGGTGAGGTGATACAGTGCAGAGGTTAAGATGAAGGACTTCTGGAATCATATTGACTGTAGAGTTTAGTATAGTTTACTTAACTCTTTTAAATTTCAACTTCTTAATCTGCTTAAATTATCAATACTATTTTCATTATGGGGGTGTTTTAAAGATCAAATTATGTAAAGACTAACATACTGCTTTGCACACAGTAGGTGCTTAGTAAATTATTAATTATTATTATCAGTATAACATACAGCTCTACAATATTACACTTACTAATAAAAAATATTTGGCAAAAAATGACTCTTTGCTTTTAATGTCCTACGAAAATATATCAAATGCTAGAGAAGTTATTAAAAATGGATTAGAACAGGAAATCATTTACTACAAATATGCTAAAATAAATATATGTTAGAATCCCAAGGCCCATTTGGTAATGTAAATAAAATAACTAAATAACAATAAGCTCAACCAAATAAAATAAAGGCATTTCTAAATTATTGCATAAAGAGAAAGGAAACAAGAAGAAAACTCTCTGAAGTTATGGAAACATCTAAATATCTTTTTAGTTCTTAATTTTCCTATCTGAAGATATGTATGAGAAGCTTTAACAATTTGAAATTTATAGCACACGTACTTTATTTAAAATGCTTTGGAGTGGAAGCCAGTTACAAGACACATAAAGAGTTTGTGGGTGGGCTAGTACCAAAGTTACTAAGGTCTGGGATCAAGTCTTTGGCCAGGAGAAAAACTTTGAGAGAAAATGAGGCCTTATTAATTGGACACAAAGTTTCTGTCCCTAGAGACCTAGATGATCCTTCAACGTATTTGGATCACCTGTGGGGTTGGTTTCAATTTGTATGATGTGCCCTAATGTTAATTCTGGCTCCTATGAATTTAAGATCTAGCAACTTGACTCAATTTGCAGTAAGAACTAGTACAGGAGCCTTATTCTCACATCCCCAAATGCTGAATACAGATCGTAAACTCTGAGTTTACAGGCCATGTCTTTTCTGTTCACAACTGTATTCCCCTGCCTGCTAATGCCAAACATAGAGCAGGCTTTGAATGACCAAGTGGGCTCTTTGGCCCTTTCCTTTGTTGAATAATATGCCTAATCAAGGTATTAAGACTTTAAGTCAGCTGGATGCCAGTTGGCCCCTTTGCTTCTACCGATGGGGTTTTCAGTCCGTTCTGCAAATCAGTCACAGATTTCTCTCTGGATCTGGCCTCTGGCTACTTCCCTTTAAGCCCTGGGCTGCTTGATACTTCCAACAGAAATGGTTCCAATGTATAATCAAACCATTTCCATTTGAGGTTAACAGCTCAACATAATTTCTTGACTGTCTCTCTAATTTGTTATTCAAGAAGCACTCCCCTCCACCCATTCCCCTCCATGACTACCATGGGAATGGCCTCTGCAGTTTTACAACTCAGAAACATTATAGACAAACTGCAATAGCAGCAGAGAAAATTTATATCTTCCCAGAGTAAATATTAAATCAATCTCTGTGCTTAGCTAAACCAAATAATTCCTGACTTTGCGTTTTGCTTTCACAAACATAAAACCATGAATAAAGACAACTAAAGATGGTAGCAGAAAGAGCTCACCTATATTAATTTAACATAATCCCACAGTTTGATAATTCTGGCTTACAGAGAAGAGCCAATTAGAGATACTAAATTAGATGATCCTAACTCAGGAAGAATTTCCTTATAGGTCTTACTTTCTAAATATTACTATTTTTATCACTTTCATAATTATTATCTTCTTATTATTTGTCTACACATATCTTCTTTAGGGAAGAATCTGTTCAAACCTTTCTCTTTTTCTTTTTTTTATTGTGTTTGTTTCCTAATAATTGAATTTTGAAAGTTCTCTATATATTATAGATACAAGTCTTTATCAGATATGTGATTTGAAAGTATGTTTACCCAGTCTATGGCTTTTATTTTCAATCTCCCAAGAGATAAGTCCCTGGACCTCAGATACTTTGGTGTTCTCTCTGCAGAGGAAAGTCTCCTCTCTCCTCTGTGACTTCATAGAGCACAGGTTTACTTATTATTTTTTTTATTTAGTAAAACCCAATTTATAATTTTTAAATATTAATCATAATTTTCACATTGCATCTGGAAAAACTTTACGTAAAGGAACTTATATAGTTAAAGATTTTACACTTAGGTTCATGATCCATTTTGTGTTGGTTTTTGCATAAATTGCAAGGTAAGGACAATGTTCTTTCTTGCACATGGATATTCATTGTTCCAGCACCATTTTTTGGAAGAAAAAAAAAATCATCGCTTCTCCACTAAATTGCTTTTGGACTTTGGTCAAAAATCAATTGAGGATATATGTATAGGTCCATTTCTGGACTCTGTCTTTTATAATGATCTATTTGTTTACCTTTAGGCAAACACCAGACTGTCTTGATGGTTGTAGATTTATGATGCCTTGAGGTCAAATAGTATAAATTTTCCTGGCCTATTACTCTTTTACAAAAGGTTTTTATTTATTTTTTTTATTTTTATTTTTTTTAAAGATTTTATTTATTTATTTGACAGAGAGAGAGAGAGAGATTACAAGTAGGCAGAAAGGCAGGCAGAGAGAGGAGGAGGCAGGCTCTCTGCTGAGCAGAGAGCCCGATGCGGGCCTCGATCCCAGGACGCTGAGATCATGACCTGAGCCGAAGGCAGAGGCTTTAACTCACTGAGCCACCCAGGCATCTTACAAAAGGTTTTTAAACTCCTTTTTATCTTTTTTCATTTCTATATGAATTTTAGAATTATCTAATGATGGTAATGCTGGCATCACAGGATGTGTTATGAAATATTTCCTCCTTTTCAATTGTCTAGGCAAAATTATCTCTATATAATTAGTATCTATTATATCTTCCACAAATGTTTAGTAGAATTCATAAATAAAGTAGATGGCATAAATAAAGCCATCAAGGCCATTTGGATTTGAGGGTGCTTGATCAAGGAGCACAAGAATTCATTGACTGGGAGGTACTCTCTAAGGACAAGAGTTTGAAAACCTTGCCAAGGACCCCTGAGGATGGGGCAAAACTGCTGCTAAGGTAACCATAAGAACATGGAAAGAGATGGCCAATGCTGAGCAAAGTGGGATTGCTTGATTTTTCTCTAGAAGAGATCTACTCTATGGAAGTAATAAAGCAGATGAGGAAAGTGGACCTGCTGGAACCAATATCTGAGGCCAGAAGACCCATCGGAAAATTGTATTTTATGGGAGGCCCCAGAATACACCATGTGCCAAGACTATTAGGAATGCACCAGTGATTATGGCACAAGCTTCACTTATGCATTTAGTATTGGTCCTTCCCTGCCGACCAGAGCTGAGCTTGTTAATATCCTTGGGGACAATGGGACTTCAAAGAAATAGAGGCCAGGTGGCAGCTTTTAACCACCAGAAGCCAGGGGACCATAATTACCATTAAGTCTAGTAAGGTCAGAGGGGCAGTGAAGGGGTGTGACCTCCAGGGAGTTACCGAGCTGGTTAATAGAACACAGTGTCTCTAAGGGCAGAACAGACAGGCAGCCGAGAAGATGGCTGATTAACATCTACAACCAGAAATAATCAAGAATGGAGGGACAGGAGATTGAAGACAGTTTTCCAGATACAAAGCCACAATTCTTTCACAGTTGCTGAACTGCCTTTCAGATCTGGAACCCATTCACTAAAAAATTAGCTAGATCTCTAGCAGGAAGGATTCTGCAACACTACAGCAAGTAAATAATGTAATAATTCTCTCAGTCCTTTCTCAAAGGGACTCATGTCCACTTACTCAAGTGATGGTACACTGGAAAAATATAACTCAAGAAGTATGAGATACAGGGTGTGAGCTGACTTTGATACCTAAAGATTCAGAGCATTCCCATGATCCTTTTGTTGGAATTGGAGCTTACAGAAGCCAGGAAATGAGTGGAGAACTGACTAAATAAAGTCCAGCTCATGATGGGACCATTGCATTTGTGAATCCACACAGTCATCATTTTTCCAGATCCTGAGTACGTGGTTGAAATTGATATAGTGGGAAATTGGAGTAACCCCACACTGAATCCTTGGCTGATGGGGTAACAACAATCATCATGGGGAAGCCCAAATGGAAACCACTGAAACTAACTCCATGTGGCCAAGATAGCAAGGTAAAAATCACATTACATTGAGGAGTAAGGAGAGCACAGCAAAAATAAGTGTAATCAATAAAAAACTAGGAAGGTGGTCACTATCATACTTCTGTTTCATTTGCCAATCTGGCCCTGGAAGAAACAAGATGGATCCCAGATAATGGCTACTGCAAGCTCAAGCAATGAGTACTGATCATAGTTGCTGCTACAGCAAATTAATAAGGTCTCCAGGCCTATGCAATGGAGCCATTGACTTAGCAAAAGCATACCTTTGTATTTCAATAAGAAAAGAGGATCAGAAACAGTTTGCATTCATGTGCAACAGTATTCATTTACAGTTCTGAATCAGAACTATATTAACCACATTCCCTCCCATTGACAAAACAGAGCTTAAAGAGCTCTGGATCACTGAGCACTCCACAGATCATCACATGGATCCATTATATTGACAACATCACACTGCTTCCAGAGGCAAAAAGGGGTTAGCATATTAGAAATCTTGGTAAGATAACATGTACTTCAGAGAGCAGGAGATAAATTCTATGAAGATTCTTAGACCTGTAACTTCAGTATAGTTTTAGGAGGTTAGTGGTCATGGCAGTGCTTGGACAGTAATTCAAAAATAAAAGAAATTACTGCATCTTGCATCTTCTGATAAGTCCCTGAGGGTTATGGTGACAACACATCTATATCAGAGAATTCTGTTCTGGCCCATCTGCCTGCTGATATGGAAAGAAGCCAACTTTGTGCAGAATTCAGAGAAGGAAGGGCTTGGTAATATGACCAGGCTGTCATGTCAGCAGCATAGCACCTTGGCCACATGTCTAAGCAGACCCTATGGTGTCAGAAGTATCAGAAGTAGGAAAAGATGTGGTGTGAAGCTGATGATAAGCACCAGTGGGATAATCATAACCCAGGCCCCTGGAGTCAGGAGTAAGACCGTCATCCAAAGCAGAGGTGACTGACATACCTAAGGTGACATACCCAGTGAGTCATGCTCTTGTATAATTTCATAAGCACAGGTAGAACTTGTGACTTGCTTCTAGCCAATAGAATATGGCAAAGCTACACCCTTGATTAAGTAATGCTATTTAGCAAAGGTGTTGAGATAGTTACCCTTTTGATTATGTTATGTTATATAATACTCTGTCTTAGCAGACTGGAGCAAGATTCTCCTGATGGCTTTGGAGAAGTAAGCTGCCATTCTGTGAGACGGTCTCGTGGCTGGGAGCTAAGAGTAACGTTAAGAATGGTTCTCAGAGGACAGCCCACAAGGGGCCACACTCTTTCAACTGCAAGGAACTGAATTATATGTGGGCAATAATGACGTCTGGATTGTGTGACCTTAAGCAATTATCTAACTTCTCCAAGTCTCAACTATCTCATCTCTAAAATAGTAAAACATAATAATGAAAATTGCTGATACATAATTAACAATTACTATATCTGATGTGAAAACTAAACCAACACACTTTTCTGCTTTTGTGGTAAACAATACTCGGATAGGCAAAAAAAAAAAAAAAAGTTACATGGGCCATGAAATAGTTTTTCTTAGAAGTCAGCTAAAAAACTTATTTAATAAGACTAAATGCCTATGCATCAGTACTTCTCCCAAGCCCCTTGCCTCACTGTGCCCATCAACCCATAACTCTCAAGTCATAAACTGCCCTACCCCAATCAGTCAATGGATATTCAAGTGATGTGAGCTGTCTGCGTGGTACAAGAAGGTGAGCCCCCTCTGCAAGGCATGGGGCACCGCCCTCCTGCAAGGCGAGGAGAATCACAATGGGTAAAGCATTAATCACCCCCTCCCAGTTAAAAGCGGCTTGCAGCTCAAATAACACATATTAATATGAGTGGTAAGAACAGACTAGATTTGTTAAGCATAGGTTGGATTTGCTATTTGTAGATCCTGTATTATTAATCAATATAAATATATATCATACAAACCTAGTTACTAGAAAAATATTCACTTTTTCCAGGTACAGTTAAAGGTACTCTTTCTATAGATAAACAGGCCCGAGTAGAGTCAGGGATGACTGCCAGAAATAGTCTGGCGCTATGCTGTGCCTCCCCCAGGACAAGTGGCATTTAGCCTTGGGGCTAAGTGACCTTGCACAGGGCCCATAATTTTGTACAAGACTAGGAGTGACCATAAAAAAGGCCACAATACAGATAAGCAGAGCAGGCTTCGTCTATCAAGCCTCTGGGGGAAAAAACACCAGGTGCATCTACAAAGGTTGCTTTGACCAGTGAATAATCATCTTGGTTATGTCTTTGGTCATCCTTTGTTACAATGTTATAAATAAAGGACCCCGAGCCCTGAGTTTTTGGGAGACTCCTGAAACATCATTCGAGTCCGTCTCCTCATTTCGCATCGCCGACGCCGTCCTTTCCTTGGGGGACCCTGACTGTTGCCGGAGCTGACCTCTGGCATTCAAGACTCCTCATGAAATCATTGGTCCAAATTCTCACATCATATATAGGTGTGCACATATACACATATACATATATACACACACATGCATGATATTATATGTATACATTTTTTGATGTAATATATATGTTTTTTCTCCTGACTTCCCCCTACTAAGACTCTTCTAAGAATGGTATTTCCCTTTACAGCAGTAGGTTTAATAAACTGATTTCTGCTGATTAATCTGGCTTTTGGAGGGTTCTTTTGGGGATTCAGAGATGGCACAGGCCTTCTCCTAAGAACCACATATATATTAATTTTTTAATCCTCAAAATAGCCCTACGAGGTAGATAATATTATTATCCACATTTTACAAAAGCAGAAATTGAGATCTCTAGAGTTTAAATAACCCAGGGAAGTGCTTTCGTGAAGATGAAATGTAATAATGCAGGAGGAAACAGTGTAGGTGCCTAGTACAAAGTAAGTTTTAGGAAATCTGACTATTATTTATTTTTCTGTTACATTAATAATTGGAAGGAAAAAATAATCATCTCACCAGAGACATCTCTACTATTTCTACCATGGATATCTTCATGCTGGGAGAATTGTATACAGTTTTCAAATCCCCAAAATATTTGGTCATAGAGATGCCAGAAGGTGGGATATTTCCAGCATATATATATATATATATTTATTGTTATGGAAAAATAACACATATTTATAACATAAGTTTGTTTTCTGGTATTTTCTTTCTTAAAACCTCTATTTTTTTATATCCTTCTAATCTTTGATCTAGAGTGGGGAATCTGACATTCAGAGAAGTTTTGTATTATTTCCAGACCTGAGGAGGTGAGGGTTAACAGCCCCAAATCATCTGAATCAAGAATCGGGAATTTTTTTCTGTAAAAGTCCAGGTAATAAATATTTTGGGTTTTGCCTTCCATATAGTTCTGTCACACATACTCAACTTTGTCATTAAGGCAAAAATTAGCCACAGGTAATATAGACATGAATGGATGTAGGTATGTTCTAATAAAACTTTATTTACAAAAACAGTTGGCAGGCAGTTTTTAATCTCTGAGCTGTAATTTGCCAATAGCTCTTCTAGGTACAACTTTGAAAGCATCCAGAATCCTGTATTTTTTTCCTCCTTGATTTCCTACTCAGGTCTAACGACCCCTAGAAGTGCTCACTCATAGATGTAGCATTGCTTCTCCACTTACAGGCCCTACCAATAACCTTTCCAGATTGTCATATTTAATATCGCACTTTGGTGGCTTTTATGACAAAATAAAGATATTGTAAGTAAAACCTGGCTGGGAAACAAGTTGGTTAGCTGCTGAATTGTGTGAGATCTGAAAGTCTGGATGGTATAATACTGGCGTCGTCTGGCCGTCCTTTAGAGAAGGCGGTCTCTGTATGAGTTTAGACAACAATTTCACTAGGGATAAGTGAACTATTTTGTCAAATTCGGCACCCAATCCAGTTTCATTATTTTAGAACATAAAACTGTTTGGTGATTAGCTTTGTTTACACTTGGCAAAGTATTGCTTCCTCTTCTGAGGGGAAAAAAAAGGACAAAAAAAGCTCATAAAAATTTCAAAAAGCTTTTGACTTCAAATAGTTCTTGCAAAACTGCATTTGGATGAGTTAAGTGTGGAGGAATCAAAACCATATGGATTATACTTCTTTTAAAATAAACACTGATTTAAAAATCGAGGGAAAATTCTTGGAAAAGTAGGCTTTACTCTTCACAGACTCCAAATAGTCAAAAAGAACGTTAAGAAATTTGATAAACCCAAAGCACAGCTGGGTTTACCCATTCTTAATTATAGTGTTTTCATTGTATATCATGTAAAAATAAACAGCCTCAGGAGTGGCCTACATTCAGTTATTTTAGAAGAGTGTGGTGATTTTCATATATCTCTGGAGTAACCTTTGCCCAAATCCTGGATTTGAGGTAAATCACATTATAGTATTTGAAATGTTAAAATATTAAGCACTTGTCACTCATCATATTTTATTTTCAAAAACCCAGTCTTTGCCCCCAATCAGGATTAACAAAATTTTGAGAAAGACTTATTACAGTTCTCATAAGGTGACCTACTCTGATGTAAATCTATACATTTAAGTATTCAATCATTCAAAACAAACAAACAAAAAGAACCTGGTTCTCTTATTTAATTAAATGACATTTCTAAGTGGGAATTAATGACCACCATAACACATTAAAACCAAGTCTTCTTGACCACATCTTCATTCAAATGGAATCAAATCAACTAACCATTAATTCACTCTCTACCATGTTTCAGGAAATCTGCTAGCACGAAGAGTTCAAAAACAAGACACTGTCTCATAGAGAAACAAAGGAGAAAATGTGGTTAAGCAAATGATTACAGTGTAATGTATATTGTCATAACACATGCAAACATAAATCCTTATGAGTCCAGAATAGAGATGACCAGTTTCCTGGAGGAAAGAGTGAAGATTTTCTAGATGAAGGGACAACTGAATTGGTCCATAATGAAAGGGAAAGTAATCTCCTTTCCAAAACTTGGGAAAACCTGGGTGAATCTGGAGCACTTCTATGTGGCTGGAGTACAAGGTGGGTGTGTAAGGGGGAGGATGGCCAGAGATAAGACTACAATGTCAGACTTGGCCTCATAGAAAAGAACTTTCTGGGTCATATTACGTCTGGAATTAATGGCTAGCTATGGATGGTATTTAAGTTCACTATCTAATGCAGGGAGAAAAACAATTCTGATAGCTTAAGGATAATTTTAGGGGTGTGAGTGTGTGTGTGTGTGTGTGTGTGTGTGTGAGGAGTGAGGGATGGGATTGCTCAAACTAGGATTAGAATTCTCAAAAACTGCATACAGGCTACTGCAATATAGCATTTTGACAAATGCAGCTTCAACACTGTCACTTCAAAGTAGGCTCTGTGAGGATAGGGACCATGTCTGGCCTCCTTCCTGCAGTGTTCTCAGGCCCTAGGACAGTAGGTCTGGCACACAAGCAGTGAGAACTGGTCCAAAGAATAAATGACACATGAGAAGGTCATGTTGTATTGATATTAACCAATGTGATAAGCCATTAATGAACCTCAAGTCTAGAAGATACATAGAAAGAATGATAACCAAGAAACCAAATTTTAAATTACAGGGCACTTCAGACTTTGCAATTCATTTATACCAGTCTGGGAGGAGGAGGAGATAACCTCTCTCCTCAAAGCACCAGCCCCTTCATTCTCCCACTTCCTGTATACTTCCTCGCCCAGTTTCTATTTGTTCCCCTGTAGTATGGTGTGCCACCTCCCAAACTGTCCTCCCAGTGACAGAGATGCAGCACCAATTCAGGGAAAATTAAGAAGTAAGTGAAATTCTGTCTTTTGAACTCGACTTTTCCCTTCTTTCCCCTTCATCCTTGAATGACATACATGCCCCTCAACACTGTTGAAAAGCAGCATGAGACTTCTGGCTTTCAGCTCCACATGTGAGGAACTTGGAAGTCACTGCTCTGTCTTAAGAAGTAAAAAAGTGAAAAATCTGAAAAATCAATAACCCTTCTTGGATCAGTAAGAGAAGGGAGGACACAGGGCAAACTGCTGCCCCTATGATTAGAGAGTCAGACAGCTGTTCACAGAGCTGATGGAGCAGAGATACCCCAGCAGAAACCGCCTCAGGAGCCAGTGGCACAGTGGGAAGACCTAAATTATAACCTACGAATTGATAGAGGCTCAGGACAGACCACTGTGAGTGTGAAAAACTCCAGGGTGACCCTACAATCTTGTGAGATTTACCTCTAGGAACACAACCGAATCTTCACAGAAAATATCAGAGAAAAATTCCCTCCTACTTCTGGTAGGGGTAAAGGAAAAGGCACCATTTTGAAATATGCCAGAGCACTCTGTTCTTAACAAAGCCTACTATCAGGGAAAACTAACCCAGAGCCTTAACTGCTGGGGCATTATCAGAATCTAACTGACATTCCCAACTCTAGTCCCAACTCTAGTCCACTCTAGCCATCCTGCTCACCTAATTGAGGAGGGGGAAACAAACAAACAAACAAAAACAGTTGAGAAAATCTTGTGAGGTTCATAGTCCAGAGTCACTAAAAGACAAGAGACCCCTTCATAGGACTATCTCCGTGATCTTCCCATCTCACCACCACATTGCTAAAGGCCTATTTACAGCAGTTCTTTTACTCAGCATATCATGTCTGGCTATCTAGAAAAAATTACAAGGCATACCAAAGTCTAAAAACACAATTTGAAGAGACAGAGCAAGAGAAGAATCAGACATGGCGGGGGTTGGAATTATCGGACCAGGAATTTGAAACAACCATGATTAACATGCTAAGGGCTCTAACGGGTAAATAACATGTGAGAATGGATAGGGAATATAAAAAGAGAAGGAAATTCTAAGAAAGAATCAAAAAGAAATGCTTGAGATAAAAACAACAATAGAACACTAACACTGTAGCTGTTTCACAGCTGAGGGAAGAATCTCTCAGCTAAAGGATATATCGATAGGACACTCAAACACCGAAGAGCAAAGAGAAAACAGACTAAAAGCAAAGAGAAAAAAATACAGCAAAAAACCAAAAACCAAAAAACAGAATATCCATGAACTGTGGGACAGCTACAGAAGGTGTAACATATGCATAAGGTAGAACCAGAAGGAAAAGAAATATTTGAAACAATAATGACTGAGAATTTCCCCAACTTAACATCAGACACCAAAGGACAAATCCAGGGAGCTCTGAGAACACCCAGGAGGATAAATATCAAAGCAAACTACAACCAGGCATTCATTTTCAAACTACATAAAATCAAAGATAAAGAAAAAACTTTTGAAAGAAAGAGGGGTGGGGGGCTCATGGGGGGTGAAAACAGCTTACTTAGAACACAGATAAAAATTACATCTGAGTTCTTTTCAGAAATCATGGAAGCCAACTGAGAAACTCTTTTGAGGTTCATAACGGAGTGAAATATTTAAAGAGGAAAAAACCCAAAACCACCAACCTAGAATTCTGTACCCTGCAAAATTATCATTCAAAAGTAAAGAAGAAATACTTTCCCAAGCAAACAAAAATAGAGGGAATTTTTTGTCAGTAGACGTGCTTTGCAATTGATGTTAAAAAATGTTTTTAACAAGAAGAAAAATAATATAGGTCAGAAATTCAAATCTACATAAAGTAAGGAAAAGCATTTGAGAAAGAATAAGTGACTGAATAAGATCAGTGGTTTCTAGGGGTATAGAATGGAGATGAATAGATGAATCAAAGAGAATTTTTAGGGCAGGAAAATTTCTCTCTATGATCCCATAATGATAGCTACAAGCTATTCTATATTTACTGAAACCCACAGAATGTACAACACCAAGAGTGAACCCTAATGTAAACATTGGGCTTTGGGTAATTATGATGTGTCAATGTAGGTTCATCAGTTGTAACAAATGTCCCACTCTAGTGGAGGATGTGTATTATGGGGAGGGTATGCATGTGTGGGTACAGGGATTTCAGGGGAAATCTGTGTACCTTTCTCTATTTTGCTGTTAACCTAAAACTGCTTTAAAAATAAAGTGGAAAAAAGAGAAAAAGCAGTATGAAACAGAGACATGAACTTTTGTTGACTTTGTGGTTGCCTGAGGTTTGCTAAGTCTCAGTTTCTACATTGCTAAAATGGACATAAGAAAAACGGCTAACATGAAAATGTTTATTTTAATAAGAGCACACCCCTCAGTAAGTGTTAATTCTCTTTTCCTCCTTCTATCCCATCCCACAGCATGCTACATGCCAGTTCATGTCTTCTTTTTAACATAGAAGTGATGTATTTTTAGTTAAAAGCATTTAAATGGAAACTTCCACTCAACCATTCAGAAGACTTCATGTCTAATCGTGATATAAATGTATTTTCTTTTTATTGAAAAATAATTCTACCAAAGATCACCTCTCTCTCCCTCAAGTAAATAATAATTTTCAGGGATACTCCAGCCTAAATCCCTACTTTAGAAAAAATAAATTATTCTGTAAGGGCACAGATTAGCTGAAGTATATAAATGAAGACTCACAGATTTCTAACTAGAGGCAGCACCACCCACCAAGGACCCAGGGATCCACCCTTCCCATAGGCCACACCCAGTCAACTAGTGAGCATGGTGGGAAGACTAAGACGAGGAACTCCTCCATAGTCGGCTTTCAGTCAAGAATTCCTGATGGCCTTGCTTACATTCCTTAGATTGTAGGACAGTATTAGGATGCTTCTGCTCAATCTCCCCGCCCCTTTCTCCTTCAGCAGGGGTCAGATCAGAATCATGTTGAGATGGTTCTCCCACTCTCTTCTAGATCCCTCTCCATTTTTTTCCCCCACAAGGTGACCCCTGATAAAACTCTTGCAAATTTAATTATATCTTGGTATTTGTTTTCTAGGGGACTGGACTAACACACTAACCAAGAGAAATTTCTTTCACTCCAACGACGGTTATTAAGGTCTCCACCTTCAAAAATCAAACTTGCTAACAACCTTTAAATGATAGCCTGCATTGTCAAAATGAAAGAAACACACAAAGCATGAGCTAGCATGCTTACTGCAATGACACACAGGGTTAAGTTCAGTCTTCAAGTCCGTTACATATGTGGTCTCCCATCTATTCCCCACCCACACACCTCACACTCCAGAGGAACTTGAATTATGATGCTCTCTCATTCATAACATGCAATTGTTAGGTGTCTTGTGCAATTTTCCTCATGTATTTAAACTGAGCCTAATTCCAGCCCCACCCCTCAAGTCCCATCTGAATAATTTCCTTAGCACCAATGCCTCCCAGTAATATCCTGAGCAGGAGTCCCTCCAAAACAATTGTTTTTTCTACCCGTGTGCACATGGCTGAGTGTTAGAGCTAACTGTACATCTGATCGCATTGTTTGTGATTCCTTTTTTGTGTTCTCCACAGCTTAATTAAGAGCCTAATACACTACAGATGCTGTTTCCTAAAAAGACAAATCAGCCAACATTATATAAAGGAAATAGAATGGATTTTGGAAATGGGACATTTGGGTTTAAATCTCAGATGCCTCACTTACTAGTTATGAGACTTGAGGTAAATCACATAATTTCTCTGAGGTTTGTAAAATGGGGATCATAGACCTCACATTACAGAGGTTTTTTGAGGATTAAATGGGATAATCTCTTTATTTTCACTCATCCAACTAACTGAGATCTTACTATGAGCCAGTCTTGAGGATACATCAATAGATGAGTGGGTTAGGGTGCATAACCCCAGAAAATTTTATTTTAGTTGTGCTGAAAGACAGTAAAAAATTTGAACAAATTAAAATATTAATCTCATTTACCAAAAACCTTCACAGCAACACCAAGATGAATGTTTAACTGAATAATTGAGTACTATGGGCTATCCAAGTTGACACATAAAATTGACTATCACATGCTCTACAATGTTAATTCCTTTGCCATAAATGGCTTACAGCATACTTTGGAGGGCCTGGATGTATGATTAGCTTTCCAATGAAAATCATTTTCCCAGGGCCTTTTAGAATATCTCTCATAGCAAAATCATAGTTAATAAGGGTTTTAAAAAGAAAGATGCTTAATTTTCCTAAAATGAAAAACACAGTAGTCAATTTTCCTGTTGTACGATTCTTTACTGATACAGCTGACCAGGCTAAACTTCAAGCCATTCATTATTCTTAAATATGTTAAAAAATAGTAGAAAAGATTTTAATGCTCTATAACAGCCAGAAGTCAGCACAAATATCAAATATCTTTAAATGATTAATAAGAAAAAACTGTTTCCTTCTATTTAGTACCTCATATTTTTTATTCCAGATAAATGTTTTTAATATTCATTTAATATTGATTAAATACCCATGCCTTACATATTAAAACAAAATTGAAAGCATATTTATTTTGCCAGTAATTATTAAGCAACATGTAAGTTGAAAAACCCAACTAAAAATCAGTATAGAACGTTTGTTAAATAAATCACATGTAAAATGAACTAAAAAAGATGTACCCTTATTCCTTTTCATTATCAAACATGAATGCTCTTATGTTTTTCTGTGTGTTTTCCTTCACAAAAACAATTTTTTAAAAAACTAATGGATGCTTGTTAGCTCTTGGCTTCATAAATGTGGATGGACCTTCATACCTCTTGCCCCCTTTCCTGGGGGAGACAGGGAGCATCACTTCTAGTACCATTCCATAAAGAAGGCAAGAAGGCAGAAACCATACTGAACAAATATGGCAGATTTTTTTTTTAAAAAAAAGGCACACTAGCCTCTGGACTCACTGCAATTTATTATTGATTAGCCCACTCTGTCACATCAACTGGAAACTAGAATTTGAAGTCATTCTTTCAGGTGTGACGGAGTTTGATTTGATCCAACTGTTAAAACATTTTTAAGTGCAGCTCTAGCTCCTAGTCTGACCACAGCATTCGGCATCCTCATGCAGAGTACTTCTAGTCATCCTGAACATACCAGCTATAAACCATAATTGGTACATCGAGATCCAGTTTTTCCTTCTGACCACAGAATAAAAGATTGGAATATTTCTGTAATCCAGCAGTCTGCTCGCCTCCAAGGTGATTTTGCTTTCTCAATACCATTTCCACTCCTGCTCTCACCCTCAAAATTGTTTTTAAAACTAAAAGTAATCCCATTCACCTCTAGCAGAAAAATATCTATGAAGTTAAGGAATATAATGCTGAAATTTTAAGATCATTAAAACTTATTGTTTTTAAGGTTTTCTTTATTTATTTGAGAAAGAGAAAGAGTGAGAGAGAGCCTGAGAGAGGTGAAGGTCAGAGGGAGAAGCAGACTCCCCATGGAGCTGGGAGCCCGGGACTTGATCCCAAAACTCCAGGATCATGACCTGAGCCGAAGGCAGTTGCCCAACCAACTGAGCCACGCAGATGCCCAAGATCATTGTAACTTATTGATGAATAATAGTTCAGTAACAATGAAAAATCTGAATTAATATTTTATTGAATAATAAAATGTATGCTGAATCCCAAAGATGAGACTGGAAAAAATGTACAAGAATCAAGCAGAAGAGGAAACTGAGGAATGAGAGGATACTTGAATCACTCAGGTCCCTCTGCTAGGCATGGCAATTTATTACTCTCCCAGGCTCCCGGGCTTGTATCACCAGGCTTGCATGTTTGGTAAATGACATACATTGTAACTTTTTCCATATGACACATGATGTGCAATAGCATGTTAAAAGTCTTTATAGTCACGAATCTTCAGCTTGTGTTGCCTAAACTGATTTGATTCTTTCTTTTCCTTCCTCCCTCTCTCCCACCCTCCTCTCACTCCTTCGTTCCTTAGTTCCTTCCTTCCAAGTTTTCTTTTGCCAATTAATATCCTGACGTGCTAGTGCTTTCTAGAATACATTTTAAGAAGTATTATGCTAGAGGGGCGCCTGGGTGGGTCAATCGGTTGAGCATCCACATCTTGATTTTGGCTCAGGTCATGATCTCAGGGTCACAGGATCAAGCCCCATGCTGGGCTCCAAGCTCAGCTTGGAGTCTGCTTAGGATTCTTTCTCTCCCACTCCTTCTGCCCCTTACCCCACTTGCGCTCTCTAAACAAACAAACAAATAAATAAATAAAATCTTAAAAAAAAAAAAAGAAATATTATGCTAGATCCTGCATCTGGCATAAAGGATAGTCAAAGGTGGGGAGTTCAGAACCAGGGAAATATTGTCCCTAGCCTTCAACAGGGAAAGAGAGATTTACAGACAGGGAAAAAGACAGTGGTGAAATAACACCAAAAGATCAAAAACTGTAGAACTAAGAAAAAGAGCATTAGTTTTGATTGGGATGGGGACAGCAATAACTAATGGTATAGAGTCACGGGCAAAACTAGATCTCAGGGATATAAGTAATGAAAATGTATTGAGAGCAATTTGGCTCTATTCATTTGACTGTGTAAGAAAAGAGAGGATTAGTTAGGAAAGACAAATGTGTTAAGTGAACTGGATATTGTTTATTTTAAAACAGTTGAAACTTTGTTAGAAGTTAGCATGGAAAGATTGAGAGAAAAAATAAAGGTCATAAAGCTTCTAGTAAAATAATTACATAAAAGGATATAGGTTTATCTTCTCTCCTTCCCAAATCCAATATTGTTAAGATTGGATTGGAAGATTCATTATCATTAAGATGTCAGTTCTCTCCAAATTGATCTATGGATTCAATGCAATCCCCACCAAAACCCAGCAGGCACTTTTGCAGAAATTGGCATGCTGATTTTAAAATTCATATGGAAATACTAATTATGCAAGAGAATAAAAACTTTTTTTAAAAAGAACAAAGTTAGAGAAATAACACTACCAGATTTCTGGATTTTAATATAGCTATCATAATATACATAATACAACATAAATAAATATATATTTTATAGCTACATATATATATATACTAATTATAATGCTACAGTAAGCAAGATAGTGCATTTTGGATTCATGGTAGAAAAATATGTCAATATTCCAGAGATTGAAGAGAATTTGAATCTTTATATTGAGAAATCACCCTGAATAACTAGTACAATCTATATTTACATAAAAATTGTGAAATTTTAGAATATCCCAACCCTAATTCCTAATAGCTGACCTCAATATCCAGATCCTAATTTCTTTTGCTCATAACATCTGGGAGTTCAAAATTCCCCATTTTTTTCCTATAAATCCTACCAGGAGACAGGATTATTTAAAATCAGACCAAAATATTTTTAAAAAGTATAAAAACTCTTTTTTCTTCCAGGACTGCAGAAATATATATATGTCTATATAGGATTGATGACCTGTAGAAAAATGGAGATGTGCTAAGTTGTCCCTCTCTCCCCCAATAAAAGGGGATTTTTGATAGAGAATTTCATGCTGGGTGATACCAATTTTAGTAAAAGAACAGAAGGCCCCTATGGTTGCAAGGGAGAATGTTCAAATGGAAATCCGGAGAAGAGATGTCCTAGTATGACCACCATGTGGATAGAGACAAGTCAATTATTTCACGTACAAATATCTGGGACTAGCCGTAAAGTGTTTCTGTGATGCCTAATTTTGCTTAGTTGTTTGGGATTGAACTTAGAGCTAATATTGCTTACCACCCCGTGAGGAGATGCAACCCACTCGGTGGTTTGCTTTTTCAGGTCCTGGGCAACCCGAGCTCTGCTTGGGCATTCTGGCAGAGAGCAGAGAAATGGGACCGGAAGGCATGGCAGCTCAGGGCAGTCCTGCATCCCGCTCTCAGGAGAGCAGGAAATTGCCCAGACAAACATCCAGGGCTCCGAGTACCAGCTCAGTACACACCGCAAGAGACTCAGGCTCAGCTCTGCTCTGAAACCAGGGCCTGGGTGGCTTCTTTGTCATTGCTCTTTCAGGTGACATATGTTCAAAGAATTGTGTGCAGTATTGAAGAAAATCAACAGCATAAATGTTTGACATTTTCATAATTCTTAATTGCTGGCATTTCCTAGGACTTGCATCCCTTTTTATTACCACTCTTCACCTCATATCAGAAGAGTTTTCAAAACTCAACTGTTGAGAAAGATCTGAAAATCTCATTAAGACAGATGATGGGGGCGCCTGGGTGGCTCAGTGGGTTAAAGCCTCTGCTTTCGGCTCAGGTCATGATCTCAGGGTCCTGGGATGGAGGCCCGCATCG
>LNAC01000026.1:951594-1055918 GCA_002007465.1 Ailurus styani
CTCTCTCTCTGCCTGCCTCTCTGCCTACTTGTTATCTCTCTCCCTGTCAAATAAATAAAATCTTAAAAAAAAAAAGAAAGAAACATTCATTTGTATTCAATCAAGGTACCTTTATAGAGCACTAAAAGTATGCTTGGCAATATAAAATGTTCTGGAGAAGTCACCAAAAATTGAGAAGAGATAGAAATATCACAGAATACTTAAAATAGCACTGACAAAGGAGTACTCAAATGGAAGGAAAGAAGAAAGTGTTGTAAGAGCACAAAACGAGATCCTTGGAAAAGCTTCTCTGAGAGGATGCCATTTGAACGGCTTCCTGGGGATAAAAAGGAGTTTGCCTGAGGAATGGAATGTACCACAAACAGAAAGACAAGTATGTACAAAGGCACAGATTAAGGCTGTTTTTAAAATAGCATGGAGTGTACTGAAGTTGAAACATAGGTGTATGGGACATGGGGGAAGGGAGGGACATGAAGGCAGAAAAGTAAATTCAGAATAATAGTCAAAAATAAAAATAAGTTTTGGTGTTTTGTTTGTTTGTCTGTTTTATATATATTGAGGGTAAAAGGAAGCCAATGGAGATTTCTAAAGAAAGAGCTAAACATTGCAGGGGTGCCTGGGTGGCTCAGTTGGTTAAGTGGCTGCCTCGGGCTCAGGTCATGATCCCAGGGTCCTGGGATGGAGCCCCATGCCTGGCTTGCTGCTCAGCAGGGAGTCTGCTTCTCCCTCTGCTTCTGCCTGCCCCTCTGCTGACTTGGGCTCTCTATCTCTCTGTCAAATAAATAAGTAAAATCTTTACCAAAAAAAAAAAAAAGAAGAAGAAGAAGAAGAAGAAAGAAAGAGTTAACATGACTAACCAGGCTTATACATTGGAAATAATGCCATGGCGGAGTGAGGAAGACGGCCTAGAAAGGGCAGTAAATGGTGGGAGGCGAACAAAAATGTAAATCTCCAAATTAACATTTTCTCTCTTGCGAATATTTGTAACTCCTGAAAGACACACGTTTTGGTGTTCAGAGGAAATTCATGAGGCATTCTCAAGATCCAGAGCTGACAATAAATGTGCTTTGGCAATACTCTCGAAAGGACACCCCTGGCGGCGATGGAGTTGGAAGAGAGCTGGCAGCCCAGGACCCAGGGGAGGGCCACACCCCCGGAGTCATTCAAAGCGCAGGGCAAGATCATTGTTTTCATAAACAAATGGTGAAAATTCTGGAGGCCTAATCTGTTTTGTGTTAGACCGAGAGAGACTCACTCCCTGAGATGTGTTCGAAGAATTACTTTTTCTTGATGGAACTGCATTATCCTATTATGAACACTTTGGCATATCTCAGGTCTGATACTGTTTGGACAAATACCTTCAAAGACTAATGAGGGGAGAGTGCTGTTGTTTTATGGTGATTTGGGTTAGGAAAAATGTCACAGGATTCTTTAGGGGGGAAAAAAAGAATTAGATTTCAGTTTTTACGAGGTTTAGAATTATAGCGAAATTTGCAAAACTCCTTGTCAGGAGAATCCTGTATCCTGAACTGCCAACACGCTCCCAAAATGGTCTCTCTAGAAGGTAAGAGAAACACTTCTAATGCATCTCATGCTGGCCCTTTAAACTCATAAACGGAATTGACCATGTGACTGACCTATAACTGAGAGCATAGAACTTAGATACTTCAATCCTCAGGACCCCAACGCCTTGTGAAATGGTTGATCTTGTTCAGTGTATCCTTCTATTCAAAATAAAACCAAATTGCAGCATGTGAGAAGACCTCCTTCTTTTGTTTTTCAATTGACTTTCAAGTGATGGCTCATTGAACACTCCCCAAGGGTTGTTATTTTGGTTCTATTTCTTGATGGTAATGTTTGACTTAAATAATTCAATTTAAAAATTAATACTCACTATGCGTTAGAGACCATGCTGAACACTAACTCAAGGGTGACAAGATCTGCCAAGAAACCATCTGCAAAATGCTGGGTCGGGGCGGGGGTGGGGATGGTCACCACCTTGAAGAGTAGGAGGCAAGAGAAGTCCATAATTCTACAACTATGATTCTGAAATGCAGAAAGCACTGAAAACTGATTTGTCAGCAAGATCTGCCTTACAGAGATGGAAATGGGATTATTTATGACCTTTATCCTATGTAATGGAAATATTCATACATTTTGCCATATAGGTATTAGCATATTTAATTGCTGTGCCAGACACACACTCCTAGCAATGTTACATGATATATGGCATATGTCTTGTATTACCTTTCCAACATGTGAAAAATTCCAAATTCTGAAACACATCTGACTTCAAAAATTTTATAAAGGGATTACGAATCTCTATTTCCTTCTTACAGTGTTAAACCTTCTGATAGATGAAATCAGCTGTGTAAATAAAACTATTAGCATTTACCCCAAGTCTTTTATTTTATAGACTACATTCAAAAGTAGAGCCTCCTCAGACCTCCTACACAGTTTACTTGGTATGCTTTAAAAATAAAAAGGCTCATGATATTTAAAAATAAGTTGTTCTATGCTTTCTAATGTTATTTTTTCTATAGTGAGAGTTGTATTTTTTACACCAGTCCTTCTTCCCCTTCGTTACTTGCATTTGTATTATGCAGATGGTGTGGAGGATTTTCACAGAACTCCAGCAACCTGGAGAGCCCATTTTGAAAACCACCATTTGAAAGGACTGTTTTAGGTGGTATATTAAGTAGCACAAAAGCAAGACAAAATGCTGCCCCTTGCCTTTGTATATGGCACAGAACCAAGACCTTTCTTCATTCTTAACCGGGACCCAAGTTAAATTGATTCCTTATGTGCCTGGTGTTTTTCAGCTTTTCAGTTCATCTTGTGCAGTCACAGAAATGAATAATAAAAGTTGAACGAAGACTAATAAGAGAAACACAACAGAATTCAAAAAGAGATAATTAAATCCCTCAACTGTTGTAAGGACAACATTAAAAAATATGAAGAAATTGGTATATCATATTTTAGCATACCTCTTTATTCTCTGCCACAAATGCAGCTTCTTAGCCAGATTTTGCTTCATCAAGTAGCAAAAATAGAGGCTCGGTTCAAGGGTTTATTCATCATTTTGAATTCAAGCCACAAGAAGAATGAAACAAACTTACAGTGAAATCTGCTAGCCACTGAATCTAACTTTACAATTTTTAAGATTGGACCTCCCTTAAAATAATCTATTTGTATGCGTATGAATGTTGATGATAACATCCCTAATTGAGCATTCAGTTATATATGGAAAAAAAATAAAAGATTCACATCTTTGGGTCCCATTACCAAGGATTAAATATGAAACACCAATCCTACCCTCACCACATGTTTTATGTACTATTTACCTCCAACTTTAACCATATTCTTTGTTTCATACAAAGCGTCTGTTCCATACAATATTCTTACTTTCGGTATAGCCCATCATGAGCCATTGGCTTGGGAATTATCCATATTCTCTATAACTCCAGAATCAAAATACATTTGATAGATGTCAAATATATATTCTTTAGGGTATGTATTTGTTATAGATTGCTTAGAGAAGTGTGTGTTTGTGTGTGTGTGTGTGAGAGAGAGAGAGAGAGAGAGAGAGAGTTTGTATGTATTTGACGTCCTTGATGCTCAGCAACTATCTGATGTGAAGATCTATAAATTAGGCATAAGTTGGAAAGGATTACAGTTCTTAAATAAAGGGGGTTAATTGTAGACATGATATTTTGGAAGGCGATTTTTCAAAAACTTTTCTGTGGAAACTTAAGTCTTCAAGGTGTCTTGAGAGGTCCATTGACATTTGATTCCAATTTCATATTTTAACTGTAATAAATTGTTAAGATACACATTCAGATGTGTTATATACTAACTTTTAACACAATTTAGACCACCAGCATATTGACTTTTCTTGCCAGGTTAATTCATTTTGGGCCAGGCCTTAATATAAAAATCTTCATTGCCATCTCTGGGACTATATTTGACCTTGCAAACATATGTCCTTGATTAAGATGGTTATAGCTTTGTGCTGTTTTTTTTTTAATAACTCACATCTGTACATGTCTGCACACACACACACACACACACACACACACACAAATACAAGGTTGTATCCTACTGTTTGTAAGAGTCAACATGTTCTATTTTCTAAACAACCTAGTAAATTACAAAAATAAATCGAATGCCAAAACTGATTTGACTTCAGCAGTCACCTAAATTACTGTCTGAAAGTTTTGTGTTTGTCAAACATGATTTTCACTTCTTTTCATGTTGTGCATTTCCATGCTATTTGAATGTTTACAATGTATACTCATTGTTACTGTCAAAAAAGGAAAAAAACAGATAAAGAAAAGTTACCAGATAAAAGGCAATTTGAATCTCTTTTGCATTAGATTTATTTTTAAAAAGAATATGTTGCTGCTAAAATGTTGGAGCAGCACCACTTTTGTTGAACTAATTTTAAAAACTGCACTTACAGTCATGCTAATTGGTAACTGATAAGTACTCAGGCAACAGATTCAAATTGTTTCATTCTTTTCTTAGTTTTGTGTGCCTCAGTGAGGAACTGAAGACCATTTCTAATCTACTTCTCAATAGTAAAGCAAAATTAGTCACCTCTGTGGTTGTTGTAGGGTTCACTTAGAACACTAAAAATTGTTTCTGTCTATCAATAAGTCTTCAATATACAGTATCTCATCATCAAATATTTTGAAAGAAGGAAACAGTTTTTTTTTTTAAAAAAAACTAATCAATTTATGATGTATAAAGCGTGGTTGTTTGATGCTGTAATGTGGGGGGAAAACCCACAACACTCTATTACCTAGGTTTTCCACAGCATTTATTCAGACATAAACTGGTTAAGAGCTGGGTTCTACTGAAAATATGCTAAGATCAATTATATTTCACATTTTCTCAACTTCTCGAAATTGAATTTCCCAGTTTGTGGATGGCATTAAGCTTTCTCTGAGTGAAATGGCAGGCTGGGGGAGGGGGATGCACAGTGTTATTGTGAGTGGGTGGAAAAGTACTTGGATGAGTTCCAGGGTAAAAGGTAACCGGTTGAAAGGGGAAGAAAAAAAGCACTATGGGATGCCCATGAAATGATTCTTCTGAGCAGCCCCTCACAAAGCAGGGGTGGGGAAAGGGTAGCCATTATGGAAGATTCCCCAATGACATGAGCTCTCAGTGCTGCTGACAATAAAATGATGGGCGTTAACAAGTTCCTGGAAACCAACCAGGTAATTTATTTTTACCGGTATTCAAAAACCATGATGTGTCTACATCCACAATTTGCAAAACTGACCACTCTGATAAGGAAAAACGAACAAGCAAATACATCCAAGGAATTGACAACTGAAGTAATTGTGTGCTTAAGGGGACTTTTACTTGAAAAAAATTGAAAATTTTCTCCCATTTGAAATATATATTTCAAACATCTATATGCTTACAGTCATTCCCAAGAGTTGTCTGGAGGCAAATCATGACATACACAGAATGTGTTTCATCTTGCCCTTCAGAGATTACTTAGTGGTGCCTGCCACAAGGCAGAACAAAGTTAAATTTGCCTGGTGTATGACCATTTACAAAGAGGTTGTATAGCTGTTACCTCCTTTAGCCCTCGAAAGAGTTCATAGGAGCTCCTGCACGGTGAAAGGGAAGACTGGCTGGCAGGGAATTATACTAGAGGTTTCTGCAGCTTCTACTCAGCCATTCGGATTATTGTCCTTATTTGGTCAATAAGGACAACATTCCGTGGAGAGGTAGAAACCGTCCAGAAAGGAAAATATTTTTTATACATAGGTCTATGAATTCTCTTTGCCATTTAAAGGGTTCTTTAATGCTTTCCCCCCACAGGTCCATATCATTGTATGCTTCCTGTAGATGAATTAACTTCTTATTGCATATGCTTACTCATTTTTTTCAGCTTTTTTAAAAATTAAAATTTATATTTGGGAACCTTACTGTCTTCCTCTCCCACACCAGTTTTAAGCTTAATAATAAAATTCTATATATCTGAGGTCTTCCACTTCTTTATATTGTCAATGATCATCCAGAATGCCCAGTAATCAATTTTTCTACTGTTATCAATTCATTTTGATATTTTGTTTTTGGTGATACAGGGTGATGGGATCTGAATTAAGACTAGAAGCAATTAACCCTGAGGTTATTGTGACATCAGAACTATACAAGGCTGGCCAAATGGCCCAAATTTCTTGTTTATTTGGTTTTAAATCATCTCAGAACATTCTTTTTATATCAGACTTGTAGAGCACAGGTAGAACTTACTGGTTGGATTAAAAACCTTTGACTTTTAGTCAAGACTGTCATACTGTGAAGACAAATGATGCATATTCTCTGGCATAAAATACTCCAGAGGTGCTTTATCAGGACACAGAAATGCCTGGACTATTAAATTTTATTAAGACAGCACTTAGTTCGAGCTGCTCTCTGTGAACCCCCTTTCAATGTCTCCTCAATGGTCAGAATCACACCAGAATTATGCCAGAAATTCTTTGTTCTCCAGGGGCTGATGCAACTATTAAAACACAACTGAATACTGGATGGTGGTTAAAAAATGCCAGCAAGCACACAGACACACAAACACACCAAAGAGAGCAACAACTAAATCCAAATGGTCAAATGCAATGTTTTTATCAAAAAAATATATATATATATATATCCCTTTTTGTCTCTTTTTTTTTCTTAATTCATCCTCAGCTGTGATTATCATGCCTGTTTTCAAAAATTTTGACCTAATTTTTCACATTAGAAGTTTAACATGTTCTGTTTACTATGCAAAGCCTTTCAGATCACCAAAAAAACTTGAGAAATACATTTCAGAGGTGCCTTGGTAGCTCTATTGTTTAAGCATCAGACTCTTGATTTAGGCTCAGGTTATGGTCTCAGTCATGAGATGAACCCTGCCAGCAGATTCTGCACTCAGCTCAGAGTCTGCCTCTCCCTCTCTCTCTGCTCCCCCCCCCGACCTCCCCCTCCCCTGCTCCCACTCTCTGTCTCAAATAAATACATAAAAATAATATCTTTTAAAAGAAAAGAAATACATTTCAAACAAAAAAATGAAAGATTTATTATAAAGTTTAGAAAAAAAGGAGGCTCTGAACATAGGCAACTGAAACGATATATTCTATACTGGGGATTTTGTAAATGTTGGATTTGATATTTTGATAATGAAGTGGTCTGTGGAATAAGTTAACTCCTAATGTTTCCTGCTCCTGTTAAGCATATAAAGACCAAGTCTGTTAACGGAAACCAAAACTAGTTCGGCGGTGCTGTGGGTATTTAATTCTTTCTTTAATTTGAAATCAGGCATAGCGATAAATAATGCACACACAATTTTGAACCATGCGCAATTTAATTAGAAAAAAATGAATTTTGTGTCATTCTTTAAATGAGGAATACTCCACATAATGTACATAATATACATTATTAATTGCCTATTTGGGGATAAAATTAATTCCACTTGAAAACTTATTTTTCCCCTCAAGTCAGCAGAAAGTATGATTACACACATTTTAAATAAAGGTATATATTTTTTATTCATGCCCAGAGTGTATTAGAAATTATGAAATATTAACATACGAATAAGATGGATAACAGCATGGCAAAACAGATAAAAGTATTGAAAATGTCCTGCTTGAATAAGCAAGCATTCATCGAAAGTGTGAATGCAGAAATTCTGCATAGAGAAAGGAAAAATCATATAGAGAAAGCTGGAGCGGAAGTGCTCACAAGCGTCAATAACATAGCTAATGAGGTAAAAAGACTATTGCAGGCTTGGGATGGAAAGAGAAGACATACTGGGGGGGTTGTGAATGAGAACTTCCACAGAACTCTCTTGCCTAGTTCCCATTTCCTGAGTGTGCCTTATGTTTTCCCGCCTCTGCACCTTTGCTGGACACCATCCAGTAGACTTGGATGCTTGCCTGTTATCTTCTAGGGATTTCTCATGTGGAAATTTTATGCAGTTCTTAAAGTCAAACTTAATGCCACCTTCTCCACAAAGATTTTCCAATCCCTCAAGCTACGATCTCTACCATCTCAAAACTCTTAAAACACTTTCTATAACACCAAACGTTAATTAGTCATTACTCAGTCCTAGGCAACACCTTTACGTATATACATTAGCTCACTGAATTTTTGCCAAAAGCATTATAAATCCATCATTCTCTTTTTAAAGATAGGAGGCTATAGCTAGCAAAGTTAATAACTTGTTAAAGGTCATATGGCTACAAAGTGGAGGATTTGGATTCATACCAAGGTTAATTTTATTCTATTTTTATTGAATTCTCTTTTTGTAACAATTTTCTGTGAATTTTGTGCTTCTCTACTAAGAAAAACACTCTGAATCAGGGTGCAGCCTGTTGGTCTAAGTCACCCAGGGTGATCTCAGTCCTAGGTCTCAGATAATCAATGTCTGGCCTTCCCTAGCCAATGATGATTTCTGGGTTGAGCACTGTGACTGAAGTGAGCCTAACCATAATGAAACCCAAACCTTTGCAATACTGGTTGGAAAAAGAGAAGTTCTCTTCTTTTGACAGATGATTTCTGGATAGGAGACCTAGAATGATTGTCAGTTTACTACCATAGAGAAGGAAAATCTGAGGTCAAGGCCTATAAAAGAAGTAGGGCGATGACTTAGGGAAATGGAGCTGGGCCCTTATCAAATGGCATCTGAACTTTATTCTAAGTGGTAGGTTGCATTATTATTCCAGAATATTCATTGCCCATTCCTCTAGGAATTATATTTACCCTCCCTATCAATATCAGCCTTTGTCATGCAACCTGCTTTGTGAGTTGAAGCAATGCATGTGATTTCTGAGAAGGTACTTTAAATGTCAACATATAGTTGTGCCATTTCTGTTTGTATTACTCGCTGAGAGCTCCTAGGTGGCAGTTGTTCCTTCAGCCTGCATACCAGACACTTGAAGCAGAGAGTAGCCTGCTTCAAAGAAACCTTTGTTGTACACTACAGCATTTTGGAATTCTCTCTATAGCACAGCCTAGTGAAAAGCGATTACTACTGTTTATCACCTCTGATCTTTGCTATTAAATTAGAATGTCTTTCATTGTTGAAGCCAGTATGAATTTTCTGTTATTTTCTACTGAAGATATCTTAACTGGCAAACACATTTTAGTCAATGGAATAATGTTATCAATCCTGAGTCATAGCAGGAAAGCTTTTAACATAAAAACATCCCAAATATACCTCATGATGTAATCTTGCAACTGTAGTGTCTGGTGCGCATATTGGGGGGTTGGCTAGAGGATGGAGGTCACCATCTCTGGACATCTACATGAAATGGAAAGGAGCTTTCCCATTTCTCTCAGTCACATGATGAAATCATGTAGAATAAATTTAATACAATGCAAAGAAATTTACCATTTGTATTGTCGAGAATTTTTTTCTCCATGCAAAATATGTTCTCCCTTATTAACAAATAAAATCAAAAGCTGAAGCACATAAATGAATCTCTTTGATGCTTATTTCAAAGCATTTCAGAAGAATTAATTACAGCAATACTCTGAGAAATATTTAAGTGTTATTATTTCTCTTCCATACATGGGGAGGTGGAAACCCTGAAAGTTTAAATATCTTTCCTGGAGACCACACAGCAAGTCACTGGCAGAGCTCAGCGTTCCTAACCTTGTTGACCTCCACAATCTCAGTGTGGTCTGCAAACTTTTTACATCAGTTCATACGAAGAGGAGACTTTTTACAAAACACTCCACTGGCAGTATACCCCAGAACTTCTTTTAGTTTATTGCCATTTATAGCCTGTTTTGAGTCCACCCTTAGGGTCAGCAAGATATTTGAATTAAGTTACTATAAATCTTGAAAACCAGGCAGTGTGTGTTCTAAATGTCTCTTAGGCATCAAACATGAACAGGAAAATGCGTTGTTCAAGTATTCTTTGAATATATCCTCCTCCCTCTCTTGAATGTAATTGAATTGCCAGAACAAAGCTGGGAACATGAAAGTTGGACCCACAAAAAGACCTACTGAGAAACAACAATCATTTTTCCCCCAAAAGAATGCATTACCTCTACCAAAATAATAACAATAACTACTATTATAATTATTATTGTCATACCTGGACATTACCTGAATTTTAGCAATTTTAGTGACCATATCAGGTACATTACCCAATTGTTCTAATAGGCTAGATAAACTGTAGAGATTTAGTTATCAAGAAAAAAAACAGATTCAGTAGAAAATGATGATTCACCAGCCATTTACCAAGATACACCCCAAGTGTCAGAGTTATATCAAAAACTTAAAACCTTTCACAGTGAGCTTTGCACTCACCTTGCAAATATATAATTTCTTCTGGGTTATGCAGCAAAAGATGACAATATGAACCTAAAGATACATACTATTTTACTTCAGTAACTTTACCCAAGATTATGGATAGTCTATGTTAAGGTAGTATGGTTAATGCTTAAACTGTCATAATTGTACATATTTAAGTCAAACGACTATTGGCTACAATATTCTAAAATTTGAGATTTCAGTCTTAAAAGAAAAAACATTTTTTAGTGTTTTTTTATGAGTTTAATCTTTTTAAAGATTTATTTATTTGAGAGAGAGAGAGAATAAGCAGGGGGAGGAGCGGCAGGAGAGGGAGAGAAATTCTCAAGCAGACACCCCGCTGAGTTCATGGCCCACCTGGAGGCAAGGAGCTCCATCCCAGGACTCTGAGATCATGACCTGAGCCCAAATCAAGAGTTGGATACCCAACCAACTGCGTCACCCAGACACTCTGAGTTTAATTTTTTAAAAAATTATCTAAAATACACCAAAATTGTACTATTAAGTGTACATTTAACATGCTCCCCTCACAAAAAAAATGATGTAATTCTACTGAATTAATTAAAAAAAAAGAACCATTCTTGGGTCCTTAGATGTTGCTACACTCTTTCTCAACTCTTAATAATTCCATGAAATATATCATACGACATTATTTGCTTTTTTATTTATTTTTCCCATTGTGCTAATTTTATGATAGCCCAAGTAAATTTTGCCAGCATCATTATAGGAGCCACAGAGATCTACCAGATATGTAAAATCAGAGAACCTACATATATGTACACAAAAATGGAAGTCCAAACTTTCAAAAGGTATTACCTACAAATCTGTAAAAATAGTATAAATATCAACCCAAACAACTCAAATATCATTAGTCTTTCTTGATGTCAACATCTGATAAGCAAAGCCAAAATAGCTGACATATATAACTGCATTCTGCTATGTTACTAAATGTCAATTTTTATAATCCATATTTTATTTTATTTTTTATCCCATTTTTAAAAAATGTATTAAATATAATGTATTATTTGCCCCAGGGGTACAGGTCTGTGAATCATCAGGCTTACACCTTTCACAGCACTCACCGTAGCACAAACCCTCCCCAATGTCCATAACCCAGCCACCCTATCCCTACCCCCCACCCCCCAGTAACCCTCAGTTTGTTTCCTGAGATTAAGAGTCTCTTATGGTTTGTCTCCTTCCCGATTCCATCTTGTTTCATTTTTTCCCTCCCTACCTCCCACGACCCCCTGCCCTGCCCCTCAAATTCCTCATATCAGAGAGATCATATGATAATTGTCTTTCTCTGTATAATCCATATTTTAAAAATCAATTGCTATCCCTTTGTCCATTCACATGTACAAACATTTCACACCATAAAAAATTCTCAGTCTGAATATAAGCTCTTGTCTTTCAAATGTCACCTTTGGAAGAGCTAGTGATTACATAATACCTTACTCACTTCAACTAACTCATTCATTATTTATATTCTTTTAAATAAAAATCCAAGCAAAGAGCTCTGGTCTTGTGGAAGTGAGGACAAGTAACAATGGTGAATTTTAGAAGAGGCAGGAAGCCTGCTATACCACAGCTCTGTCAATAAATGCTTATCTTTGATTTTGGAGAATTTACAATGTTATGAACTTAGACTTTTGTTTACACTTTCTGTGAACTGTATGGAATTGAGTAAATTATGAAATAGGTTTATGGTAAGAAGATGATGACCTGACAGCAGAAGCCAGGAGAAAACACTGGCCTTTAAGTTGGAAAAAAATATAATCTTGTAATATTTGTAAAAGAAATTGCCAAAATTCCATGGGTATTTTATCAAAATATAATAGCGGCTATGGCAATTGTGGAAGAAGCTTTCTGTTCTGCAACTGTTCTTTCAGTTCTTTTGAAATATTTACCACTGCAAAGAATGAGAATTTCTAACATTTACCTTTCAGCAGAGCCCTGAAATGTTACTGTTTATATTTGAAAACAAAGATCATAACACATTCTCTTGGAAGAAAATTCATGATGTGAAATGCAATTTCAAAATAATATCCTGTGAACACTGAGGAATTGAGAGAGATTTCACGTGCGCGCGTGCGCGCGCACACACACACACACACACACACACACACACACAGTTTGATTAAAGTTACTGATTCTTCCAAAGCCCAAAGTAGGTATTATTTTAAAATGTCTACATCTTAAACACCTTTTCATAATTCTCTAGGAAATTCTTTTCATAATTTTCTAGGAAAGATAAAGGTGGATGGATAATGGTATATATTATTCATGCATGCATTCATTCATCAAACATTAATTTAGCTCATGCTCCAAGCCAAGTTCTGAAGATACAAAGTCAAACAACACATAGTTCTTGTGTTTGGGGAGTTCATAATCCATTTGGGAGACACAAATAACACTTTATAGAGATTACAGTGTGAGAAGTGCTAGCTCAGATGTTTCTAGAGATTGCTAGAAGAGACTAGAAGAGGGACACCTTAATCAAATCCGAGTGTTAGGTAACTACTAAAAGAAAGGTCATTTTATGCCAATTTTTCAAGGAGTTACCTATAGGCATTAAAGGGGTCCAGGAGGATTAGCAGAAGAGAATTCCAGGCAGAAGGAACAGCATGTGGAAGGCACGGAGTAGCATAATATGGCTGATAGGTACAAAGTGATATTGGTGGGATTGAATACAGATTAGGCTGAAAGGCAGACAGAAGCCAGATCAAGAAAACCACTGCATGCAAAGCTAAGCAGACTGAAGGCTATGGAGAGGCACTGACAGACTCAGCTCTGTATTTCCGATCAGATTTCCATCGTAGAAAGGTTACTCTGCGAGAAGAAGAGGAAGTAAGGAAGTATACTGTGAGATGATCAGGCAGCAAGTACCTCTCCTATTCTGATTCTTTCTCCTAGCACAGTAAGCAGCACTCCCAGTTAACAACCCAATCTGTAAAAGAGAATTCCTTTTTACTTGCTCAGATTCCGCCTTCTGAGGCATAGAAAACCACCTGTATACACAAAGGCGGCAAGGGCCTCCTTTCTGAAATCTTCTTCATTAACACCAATCTAGAAGGTTAATTTTAAGAAACTGATTAAGGTACCATGCTATCTAGGAGAGATGTAAATGAGTTAATTAGCACATTTCTGCCCTTGATGGTTTCAAAGATTGGAACTTGCAGGAAAGTGAATTTATAGTTCATTTTTTGGCCCCCTGGAGTTGCAAAGGAATGAAGAGGGAGAGGTAGAAGAGAACAGTGGGTAAAGAAGACCACTTAGTATCAAGTCTCCCAAGAGGTGGGGAAAGAAAGAGGGAGGGATGGAGGAAGTAGGAGGAATGGGCCCTGAGTGAAGAGTTGGGGCAGGTTCAAGAAAAATACTTTGGTACCATGGAAAGAGCAGGGAGATTTGAATCTTGATTCCTATTGAGAGTTCATTTTTTCTCTCTACCTAGGACAAGTCACTTAATTCTCCACACATATTTTTTCCTACAAAAAAAATAATAACTAAAAGTAGAGAATTTCCGAAACCATTTCAACTTCTAATATTTTAATATTCAACTATTTCAGAATTTTGCCCAAGGCTGCTCCTAACATATACACTTTATTCTTGGTTCTTTGTTTTCCTCCACATTTCTTTTATGCTCCTGTTCCTGAAAAGATTAGTAGTAGATAAAAAGCATTAAACTAACTTAGTGAATGTTGTGTAATGTATATGTATAATATTGAGTTTGTTTTCAAAGGGAAGGCTGTTATATAATAAAGAATTTGTCTTGTCTTTGTCCCAGGTTCCTGGGAGACAGTTCCAAAATCCTTGGAATCTTCTGAGTGATAGGACTATCTTTGTTTTTTTCATGGTGAGCCCCTGGGGCCACATCTGCATTTATACAAATAAGGTCTCTTCTCGGTGGGTCCCTAGAGAGTTTCAGGATGGGAGCTAGACATATCCCAAAAGCTAAGCATGTGATTAGAAGGTTGGAACTTTGAGTCACATGATATGTGCCTGTCCTCTGACCTCCAGGGAGTAGGCAGAAGAACTGGAGAATGAATTCAATCCCGTAGTCAATGAATCAATTAATCATGCCTACACAATGAAAGCCCAATAAAAACTCTGCACTCTGGCATTCAGGTGAGCATCTCTATTTGGTAATCTATCCCTGGGCTAGGAGGGTGATGTCTCCTGATAACAGGGGAGTTTCACATTTGGGACCCTCACAGGCGCTACTCTATGTGTCTCTGGCTGGTTCAGGTTTGTATCCATTCGTTATAATAAAAGTGTGATTATATATACAGCATTATCCCAAGTTCTACAAGTGATTCCAGTGAATTACTGCATCTGAGGGGATAGTGGAAGTCCCCAAATTGGTAGACTGTTGATTAGAAGTGTGGGTGGTCTGGATATCCCTAAACTTTTAACTCATGTCCGCATAAGGGCAGTCTTATCAGGGACTCTTCCTTTAACCTGTGAGGTCTGGGCTACATCTGGGTAGTTAGTATCAACATTGCATTGCAAGGGCTTATTAAATATTTTAGCAGATTTTCAAAATTAGACTTTTTAAGAAAAAATTATTGACACCTTTCACAATTAAACTCTGGAGTGTTACTGCTTTGTTATAATATCCATGAAAGAGTTAAATGTGGATGAAGCAGGAGCACATGGTATCTTCAAAGCAAAGAATTAACATTATTGAGTTGCTGCTAGAAGAAAGGATTAAATGAAGAGACAGGATCTCTTGCCACTATGAAACAGAAAAAAAGAACAGAGAAAAACTTTTTGAGAGTGGGAGGTGGGGGGAGGTTGACTCAAACTTCTTAAAAATTTTTTTTCAAAGAGATTCAGTATGTAGAGTTAAAATAAAATGAGGAATTAGAAAAGTTGATACCAGGAATCACTAGAATATTACATAAATTCAAGGATGTAAGAAGTTTCAAGTATAGCACACTGGAAAAACAACAAACTATATTTGAAAAATGTGGTGAAAGAAAAGTATGGTAAGATTTCATGAGAAATTTCACTGATTTATTAATGTATAAGAATTGTTGGAATTCTTTACAGTGAGATATAATTGTGATCCATCTTAAAAATGCGATACATCTTTTTTCTATTTGAGAGAATACAAATTTCTAGGAAAAAATGATGCCAGGAGAGCTCAATTCCTTTTTCATGTAGCTAATTCTTTCAATTATGAAAATAAGCTGGAAAATGCATATTGATTTTCATGAGACAGTTTGAGTTTAGTTTAACTTAAGAAAATGTATTTGAATCACCATGTGCCTTTTAAAGAAGTATAATTTCAAATGTGAGTTTGTTTTGCTGGATGGCATTGTTATGCTTTAGAGGGAAGCATTTAATTCAGAGGACAATCCATGTGACAGACGATCCCCATCCCTGGAAAACAGGGGAAGGGCACATAGAAAGATCCATCATTAAAAATACCATCACATTCTGTGAATGTATTTTTCAGAGACTCTCTACACATGGCAAGAGAAACATAGAACTCTTAGAATCAAAACACTCAATATTCAGGTGTCAGTTGTCTGTGCTAAAACACCTGTCACTTCCAGAAGTCTGGTGATCATCCTGGTGTGAGGTAGGAGTGCATTGAAGTGATTTGCCTAAAACAGAATGTCAGCGTGACTCAGATGGTCACTGCAGCTGTCTATCTACATAGCTACCACCATCTCTTTCTGGACGAAAGCCTTTGGAGTTGTGAGACCAGAGCACAATCTTTCACTGGTTCATTAATCTTTCTGACAAACTTATTCATCACTTATGGCCCAGAAGCCACATTGGCAGAATTAATTACTCCATTAACTAGGTTCCTATAGCTTTTTCAGAAATATTCTTTTATGTACAGGCACTTACTTACATACTTTGCTCTTCCTAAATGTCTTGTCTAACCAGAATTTTGTACATTGATCATATGTGTGTGTGCACATGGGTATAAAATATATATGTGCATGGAATCATCCATATATTCTACAGCTATTAGAATTCTAAGAGATGGGATCACAAAGGCTAAGTCTCTATGACAAAGAGACACCAAGACACATTGACTTCAGTATTCTAGGGTGTTACCTTTCTTGCATTTTTGAAGCTGGGTCACTTTTGTTCACGGTCCAGCTCTCGGTAAACGGAAAGAGTAAGTAGAAAAGAGTTTGTTTGCTCCTTATTTCAATGCCAATGCTTACAAGTGTCACTAATAGCTTACTTAGTTACTAAATGAAGTCACATGGCTACATCTCCCTGCAAAGGAAGCTAGGAATGTAGTCTCTAATGGGGAGCCCCTGTGCTCCCATACTGTAGAAGAAGGAGAGAATGAGTTCAGAGAAGATCCAGGAATTTGCCACTTTGACTGCATTTTGATAAAAACGGAAAATAACAAAGGATGATACAGCAAAAATCCAAAGAGTCATCAGAAAAAAGAAAGAAGGAACCAAATGCCCTGCAGCAGTGTTTTTCAACCGGGGGCATTTTGTTCCCCAGGGGAACAGCTGGCAATGACTGGGGACATTTTTGGTTGTTACGACTGAGGGTGGGTTGCTACTGGCATCTAGTGCATAGAGGTCAAGGTCCTTGCAGTTGACAGCCATTGTTTGTATTATTTCTCCTTATCCTCCCCCAGCATCAGTGGTATCTCTACTCATTTCTGTCACATTTGCAGATACGTCTGTGTTTGAAAGTTGCTTGTACCATTGCCCATCGCATTAAGAAGTACTTCAAACATCTTCTGTTAGAAAATAAGAAAGCTAAAGCAGGAAGCAGCTCTAGATTATTAACGATTTAACAACTCAGCTCAGATGGAAACAGAATTAAGATTTACAGAACTATAAAAGAGGTGGTTGCTATTTAACTATTCAAAGTAGGAAAGAGAAAGAAAACCCCAGGCTTTACAAGATCCTGTGGCATAACCAGCATACTCAAAAAGCTGAAAGGAATGAATTAGGGAAATGAGCATTGATGAATTTCATATGAACTTTTGACCTCAAGCGTTGTAAAATTACTCTTCTACCCCATGATCTACTCTAAGAAACTTCTATTTTTCCTTTGTCTTCTCCCTGTCTCTATGCCTGTCTCTTCTCTCTCCCCTCCCCTCCTTCCCTCTCTTTTTTCCCATTTTCCCTTCTTCCTTCCCTTTTCAAACTGCCCCAGTCTTCATTTCCAGGCCATCAATTCAGCCTTGCCTCTATGTCACCTAATGCTCTCTTGCAAACTTTCTTAACCCAGGTCAGAAATCATAAAACAGGAAGGCTCATCTCTCTCAATCTTCATATATCCAACCCCTAACTTGCACAGAGACAAAGTTTGATTTTGCAGCATTGCCTCTGTGTTTTCTGTTGGGGAAAGGAGTATTATGATCATTATCAACCACACCAGAAGGCATCACATGAAAGGCAACATTGTGCATGGAGCTTATTGAATTGCAAGCAGTCTTCTCAGAAATCAAGGCCGCCCCCTGATGCAAATCAGATGCTTACATAATGCTATTTGCTTGGAGGGTGACAAAGGAGTGATGGGATTAAGATGCCCCTTTGTGGTGTGGCAAAGCTTTTCTGTCTTCTTGCTTAAAGCAGAACATTTTGATATATTAACTGGGTCGACACAAAATGTATCTAAAGCTACTGAATGCACCTATTTTTCTTGATAGAATTTGTACCAAACCTCTTTCCAAGGGATTTGGAGCAGCTGGAAGTTACTATGATGTTTCTGCCCTTTTTCCCCCCTCCCTCTTCTCTGTCTCTCGGTATCCATCCCCACCTTTTCCATAATCCTTAGTTATGCATATTTAGGGAAAAAAACCAAACCTGGTCACAGCATGAATGGAAAAAATCCTTCTTGTTCTCACTGGATTTCATCATTTAGCATCATTTCATATCAATCGTGCACATATGTGCTACAGTGCATTTTTTTTTTTTACAGATGGCACACTGAATTAGGACTAGTGATCCAGCAGTCATTTTGCATAAAGCCAGATTCCAGTTTGACAGGCGCTATGCATCACCACACATCCTTAAGAAAAATGCTCTGCTGTGTTTACACGTGTCTTCCCAGCAGCTGATTTCTGAATATGGGCGCTGATACATGGCGTGTATTAGAGATTGGAATATACCTCCTATTGTGCAACCCAAATGAAGCCTACTGCATTTCCTACAAGATTACCCTGCCTTCCTTTACTTCCTCTTTGATCTTCTCTCTGCTTCCTCCTTCTGATTTCCTCTCTTCCCTCCTTCATCATTTCTTCTCTTATTATTTTTCTCTTGTGATCATATTTTCCCTTTCTTACTAATCTAGAGGCTCCTTGAAAATGCATTATATCTTAGTCTTTATGTCTTCAGGATCTGGCCATAAAAGGCTGTCCATAAATGTTTATTAAGTAAACTGTCGATGCTATATTTCTAATAGTTATAATCATATCCATCTAAGATGATGGCGTAATGCTGATGCACAGGAATTTTATCTTTGTCATTTTATCACTATTACATTTTTGTCATCATCATTGACATAATTACCATCATACTGAGGGTCTTCTCATATTCTTTCATTCAACTCTATAGTGACCTTGATGGTGCTTGATCTATAAAATACAGATAATAATAGCACCTTCTCCATTAGTTTGTAGAAACTGAACGGAATGATGTGCAGAAAATGTTTAATATATTCCCTGAGTAAGAAGTATTCTATAAAGGATTATCATATTACTCTCATCCTACAATTGAAGAAATAGGAACAGAGAGGTTAGGTGATTTGCCAAAAGCCACTCAGCTGATAAGAGAAAAGGGAAACAGAGTCCCCATTCTGGCTCTGTAAGGCCATACCAAGAGTGCCTTTCCATCATCAGAACCTCTAAAGTTCTTGACAAGAGTAGCAATAGTGAGTCAAATAAAAAACTGTGACAAGTGTAGGGAGAGAAATCTTTTTCTTAAAAAAAAAGTGGAGGTTCAACAAAATTCTAAAATAAAGTATCTAAAGGTTTTACTTTTACCATTACAGCCTTCTTTGTCACAGCTTGGAAGCATAGGGCAATTACACTTATGTCAGAAATTTATCTAGAAGTTACTCTTTCTGCTAAAGCAATAATATTCCATTATTACAATTGTTATACTTTGATATCAAACAAAGGTTTGAATATTTGATGAATCTCATTGCCATGGCAATGTCTAAATAATGAAATCTGCTCTAAGGAAGAAATGCCAGCCTGCCTTTATCCCTTTCTTCCTTTCTTCTTTCCTGCTTTGATGGTCTTTGATTTTGGTTAGTATGAATTTGATGAATTTGTATGAATAGTATGAATTTGATTTTGGTTGGATGAAATTTTATTTCGTTATGTAGGCAAATATGTAGATGATTATAGGTTAAAGTAAATATTTAAGGATATGAAATAAATATTCACAAGGGGAGGATGAGGAAATTAACACATTTTAAAAATTGTAGTAAAAAAGATTTTGTTTAGAAGACAAAGAGAGTTCACAAAAGATGGATGAGTTAAAAAAACTAATCATTAAAAATTACTATATATGAACAGAACATTTATCAATGATCATATTTTAGTGAATCTCATACCATTTTTATGTACCTTATTTTTTGTAGAGCTGAGAAAGAAAAAAATCATCCAATCAAGTGACATAATCACTTAGCCTTAACTTCAAATACTAAAAAAGCTTTTTTAGACTTGTATAAATATTAATTTTGATCATATTTGTCTCCCGTCTACATAAAAAGGAAAAAAATCAATAAATGATATTGGTTAAGGAATTCCTAAAATATCTTCCTATTCAGCATTGAGTCTTCCTAATCACTGTAAATCAGAATCATTGAGTCCATGTTGTCTCACATGATATCATTCTCTATAACAGAAGAATATTGGTGGTGCACCATTTCTTAAGTATCTATATAGGAAATTAAAGCTACTGGTACTCAATTTTTTAACCATCTTGCAATTATGTAGGATCATTTTGCTTTTGATGTCAATTTCAGGAATTCTGCTACACACTTCTGTTTTGTCATTCCTGCTGCTCATACCGCATCATGTACTAAGTGTTTGAAAACTGTTTCACTGGTATATTATGTCCATGTTTCCCACCCCCACCAAATCAGACACCCATACTCATGCAATAATAATTACATCTTTACTCAGGCAATAGTAAACAAAACGGCCTGATCAACTATGATTGAAAAAAGAGTTCAATTGTCAGAGACATCTTCATTTCATTGTTAAAATTAAAAAAAAAATGTGCCTTAAAGTCAATGAAATAAATATAGCAATAAATAAATATATGGAACAAGGTTCAATCTTTCTAGGAGGAAAAAAAGACAAGTTATAGCTAAACCAAAATTCTGGTTTCACTTAAGATGTATAAAAGCACAAGAAATGTCCACCTCCCCTTGAAAATTAGTCAACACTCCTCTAAGTAACACAGGGGACAAAGAAGTTTCAAGAGAAATTTAAAAATCAAATGAAAATGAATAAAAAATTATCAAAATTTGTAGGGTGAAGTAAAAGCAGCGTTTAAGGGAAATTTATAGCATTAAATCCACATATTAGAAATAATGAGAGATCTAAAAGCAATAATCAGAGCTGTCATTTCAATAACCTAGAGAGAGGAATAAATTAAACTTCAGACAAACAGAAAAAAAGGTAATGATAAAGACAGACTTTTTCAAACAAACAGAAGCTTAGAGAACTCATTGCCAACATACCTGCACTACAAGAAATGTTAAAGCAGGGCGCCTGGGTGGCTCAGTCAGTTAAAGCCTCTGCTTTCGGCTCAGGTCATGATCTCAGCATCCTGGGATCAAGGCCGGCATATGGCTCTCTGCTCAGCAGGGAGCCTGCTTCCTCCTCTCCCTGTCTCTCTGCCTGCCTCTCTGCCTACTTGTAATCTCTCTCTCTGTGTCAAATAAATAAATAAAATCTTTAAAAAAAATGTTAAAGCATGTACTTCAGGCAGAAGAGAGTTAAGATGTCATATGAAAACCTGAATTTATATAAATAATTAATCCCAGAAATCATATAAATTAAGTACAAGAGATTTCATTCTTATTTTTAATTGACTAAAAAATGTAAGTAAAAAATAATAATAATATACCACAGTGTTTTTAACACATACAGAAGTAAAATGTAGCAAAATAGAAAATGGCCGGAAGTGAGGAAAAAGAAGTATGTGGAAGTATACAGTTGTAAAATGAAGTAAAGTGGAATAATATAATTTGCAGTGGTATAATTTGAAGGCAGACTGTTATAACTGTAGAAAAATAACAAAGGAAAAAAGTAAGAATCAGATGATGCAAACAGAAAATTATAGTATGCTAGATTTAAATTTATTTAATAGTTACATTTATTTACTTTTTTAAGGATTTTATGTATTTATGTATGTATTTATTTATTTGAAAGAGAGAGAGCAGGAAAGCACAAGTTGGGGGGATGGGCAGAGGGAGAGGGAGAAAAAGACTTCCTGCTGAGCAGGGAGCCCGATGCTGATGCTTGAGATCATAACCTGAGCAGAAGTCAGGTGCTTAACCAACTCAGCACCCCAGGCTCCCCTTAACAGTTACATTTAATATAAATTACCTAAACTCTTCAACTAAAAGGCGGAGTGTCTGATTGGATAAATATTTAAGGCCAAATGCTTCCCATAAAAAGTCCACTTTAAATATAAAAATATTGGTAGGTTAAAAGTAAAAGGATGAAAAATATATGCCAAGTCAATACTGATCAAAAGGAAGAGCTACTGGCTATATTAATACACAAAATAGAATACAGAACGAGGAGTATCTCCAGGCATAAAGAGGGACACTGTTAGGAAACAATTCTTCAAGGGTCTTTCACATATTCTCACATGTTTTGACAGCTTTTATTATGGACAATCCTTTTAAAAATATTTATATAGTAAACAGCTTTGAAAGATAGACATAGTGTCTCCTTCCATCTCCAGGGCATAGAGGTGATTTTTTGCTCTCCAGGATAATAAAGTTCTCCAGGGAAAATGTTGGGCCAATTACCTAGTAGCCCTCTTTATGAGAGTGAAGTTTCCTAAGTTCAGGATTCCTCTAGGTAGAGAAGCTCACTGTGTGTACTGTACCCTCCTGGGCTTACCTTTGCCTTGCACTTAGGGGAAAATGATGTAACCATGAAGCTCATGCTATTTTCTTTGCTGTGAGTAATAAAAGGTTTTGTCTCTGACCCAAGGATCTTGTGTCTTTTGCCAGGCTCTCTGAAACCATGGTATTGTGCTGGTAAAGGAATCAATTCTTTAAGAAGACATAACAATTCTAACTATGTATTCACCTTATAGATCATCAAAATACATGAAACAGATTCTAACACATCTAAAAGGAGAAAGAGACAGATCAACCATTATAGCTGGTGAGTACAAATTTTCTTTCTCAATAATCAAACAAGAAGACAGAACATAACTAAGGATAGAGAAGATATAAAAGAATAACCCTATCAATCGATTTGATCTTCACATCAAAAGAACACTTTACATCAAAAGAACAGAATACACATTCTTTCATTGTACATAGAGACTATTCACCAAGATATACCATATGGGATATAAGACAAACTTTAACATGTTAAAAGAATTAAGCAAAGTAATCTATCTAGCTACAATGGAATGAAAATAGATATTGATGGCAAAAAGAATCTGGAAAATCCCAAATATTTGGATTTAAACAATATAGTTCTAAATAATCCATAATTCAACGGGGGGGGGGAATTACAAAGTATTTTGCAGTGGATTAAAATAAAAATACAACATATCAAACTTTAGGGACATTTTAGCTAAAGCAACACATGGAGATAATCATATCAAATTATTGTATTAGAAATATTTCCAATCAAAACTAAGCCATCACTTTAAAAACTACAAAATGAAAACTATAACCAATGCAATCAAAAGGAAGGAAATAATAAAGAGCAGAAATTAATGAAATAGGGTGCCTGGGTGGCTCAGTGGGTTAAAGCCTCTGCCTTTGGCTCAGGTCATGATCTCAGGGTCCTGGGATCGAGTCCCACATCCGGCTCCCTGCTCAGCAGGAAACCTGCTTCCTCCTCTCTCTGTCTGCCTCTCTGCCTACTTGTGATCTCTCTCTCTCTGTCAAATAAATAAATAAAATCTTAAAAAAAAAGAAATTAATGAAATAAAAATAAAGAATAAAAAATAAAATCAATGAATCTGAAAACTAAGTCTTTCAGAAGTTCAATCAAATTGATAAACTTCTAGCCAATGTGCTGAAGGGGGAAAAAAAGCAGGTAAAAATTGTCAATATCAATAATAAAAGAGAGACCATAACTGCAGGTCTTAAAAGGATAATAACAGAAAATTATGAACATTATGCCAAGAAATTTTAAAATTTAGATGACATGAATAAACTTCTAGAAATGCAAAACTACTGAAGGAAGGAGATAACCAAAATAACCTGATATCTTTTAAGCAATTTAAATTTATAGCTAATAGTCTTCCCTCAAAGTAAACTCCAGGCCCAGGTGGTAGCATGTGTGAATTCATGAAACATATAAAGAATTATGGCAATTTTACACAAAATTCTTCAGAAAATGAAAGATGAGAGAACACTTTCCAACTCGTTGTATGAGGCCTACTGATCCCAAAACCAAACAAGAACATTACAAGAAAACTTAGATTAATACAAAAACAGTATTAAAAAATACCTTCCCGTGATGCAGTATCTTTGCATGAAAATAGATATAAAAATCTCTAAGAAATCATTAGCAGATTAAATTTTAGAGACATTAAAAAGAATGATACAAAACGAATGAGTGATATTTATCCCTGAAATACAATTTGAAAAATTTCAACATCTATTAAAAAAAGATCTTTCAGTAATCTAACAATAAAAGAAAACTTCCTTAACTCGATAAAGGACGTCTACAAAAACCAATAACTGACAGGATGCCTAACAGTAGAAGAACAGGATTTTCCCCATAAGGTAGTGAATGATAAGATGTCCAACCTCATGACTTCTATGCATCACTGTATGGGAGGTCTTGTGATAAGACCCAATAAGTAAGTTAAAAGACATACAGACTTGAAATGAAGAAACATGGTTATAATTACTTCCGCAGAATCACAGTCATTTATAAATATGATTGAAGAGAACCTACAAAATACCATCTAGAAATTGTAAATAAGGTTATAAGGGTCACTGGATACATAGTCAACTTACAAAACTCAATTATACTTTTACAAACTAGTACTGAACAACTGGATATTGAAATAAATTTTAAAATCTTAAGTTATAATGGCATGTAAAAGGAAACATGAAATACCCAGAAATATTTCTAACTAATATGTGCAGTAATTTTATACTGAAAGTAAAAAACACTGAAGAGAGAATTAAAATGATCTAAATAAATTGAGAGATATAATCTGTTCATGGATTAGAAAATTCAATACTGTTATATTGTAAATTATTCTTTTTTTTTAAAAAGATTTTACTTATTTATTTGACAGAGAGAGAGAGAGAGATTACAAGTAGGCAGAAAGGCAGGCAGAGAGAGGGGAGGAAGCAGGCTCCTTGCCAAGCAGGGAGCCAGATGTGGGGCTCAATTCCAGGACCCTGAGATCATGACCTGAGCCGAAGGCAGAGGCTTTAACCCACTGAGCCACCCAGGTGCCCCACATAGTAAATTATTCTTAAACTGATATACAGATTCCAAAAAATACTAATCACAATCTAAGGAGGCTTATTTTTAGATATTGGGAAGGTGATGCTATAATTTATGTGCAAAAGCAATGGCCCTAGATAGCCCAACCAATTTGAAGCAGAACAAATTTGGAGGACACACAGCCTGATTTCAAGCCTTACTATAAAGCTTCAGTAATCAAGACAGCGTGATTTTAGTGGAAGAATAGACATATTGATTGGTGAAACAAAATGGAGAGTCCAAAAAGACCCACATATCTATGGTCAATTGATTTTTGACAAATGTAATGTGCCAAGGTAATTCTAGAAAGAAAGTATACCCTTTTCAACAAATTGTGCTATGGAAAAAAAGAAAAAACAAAACAAAACAAAAATCATACTTCATCTCTTCTCTTCCCACACATCATATACAAAGAAAAGATTAATTCCAATTTTATTATAGATCTAAATGTGAAACTTAGAGATATAAAACTTCTAGAAGAAAATATAGGAGAAAACCTTTGTGATCTTAGAGAAAGCAAATATTCTTTAAAGCACACAAAGGCACAAACCACAAAATAAAAACCGATAACTTTTACTTCAAAATTAAAACTTTTTAACTCTCAAAAGAACTCTTAGAACACATAATAATAAGATACCCAGTCTAATATAAATGGACAAAATTTTTCAAGAGAAACTTCATATACCACCCCCCCAACACACACATACTCACGAAGCCCTGTAGATATCAGATAAACATAAGAAAAGATGTTTGGGCTCAGTAATCACTAGGAAAATTCAAATTTAAATCACAGTGAGCTATCACTACATACCTACTAGCTTGGCTAAAATTACAGAAAGAAAAAAAAATTACTGGTGAGGATATAAAGCATTTGCACCTCCCATAGACAGCTAATGAGAATGGAAAATGGGATAGCCACTTCAGAAAAGAGTTTGGCAGTGTGGTAGAAAGTTAAATATATACTTAACATATGAACTAACCATCCCACTCCAAAGTATTTTTATAAGTGTTGAAAAACATATCCCCACCCAAAGAGCTGTACTTAATATGTTCAAAAAGTTACATTCATAATCACGAAAAGCTTCAAACAGCTCAAATTCCATCAACTGGTGAATGGATATGTAAATGGTGGTTCATCCATTGACTAGGACACTACTAAGCAAAAAAGGAAGAAGCTAATGATACATCAACAACATGATGTTCTTAGCATTCAACTAAGTAAAAGAAAGGCGTTGAAAATGTTACATACCTTGTGTTACCATTTGTGCATTATTTTGGAAAAAAGAAAAATTATAACAACAAAAATAAAATCAGTGGTTTGTAGGGGTTGAGGGTAGGTGGTATTTACCTTACTACATGGATGCACAAGATAACTTTTTAGGGTGATGGAAAAGTTGAATAAATTCATCACGGTTGTATTACACTCAGTCTACAATTGTCAAGTTCAACAAACTGCACAACTAAAGCAGGCAAATTTTGCTATATATAAAATGTATATTAATTAATTGTACATTAATAATAATGAACAAAAACTAAACAACAAAAAAAGGAAAGTCAACATGATAATGCTATTGGGTTTATATATTTCAGCTGCAACTCCCAGAAACTTTTTAAGGAAATAATTTGGCAGTATGTCTCAGGAGCCTTAAATATGTTCCTGCATTTCACCCATAAAACTCCATTCTAGCATCCAAAGAAAATAATCTAACATATAAGGGAAAGTATACCCACAAAGATGTTTACTACAGAATGTTTATAATAATGAAAACATAGAAGTTACCTTAAAATCTAACAACCTGTGAACAATTAAGATTTAGAGTAGTATCTTGACTCAGACTTTAAATAAATATGAAACTTCTTGAATAGAAAAGTTCATGACGTAATGTAAACTGAAGAAAGTAACCGATCCAATTTTATTTAAGGTCTTCTGTTAAATAATGGCTAACCTAGCACATACATGTGCTTCCCATTCCCTAGAGCTGATATAGTTGAAAGTATAAAGTTAGGAATATAACCTTATGTAAACAGTCTGCCATTTTTATTGATTCTCTTTTCTGCTTTAAGCTACTCTCAAATAGCCCCTCACCTCTGAGGTATCCACTCACAAACCAAAAGTCTATAAACCAAGTTTTAAAATCACTATGGTAAAGTATTTTCCTCACTCTTTTTTCCATTTTGAAATTAAATAATAAATCTAAGTTCACGATTACACAAGTAAAATATATAATGGCTATATAAATGAAACACACAAAAAAATAACCAACAAACAATAATAAGGAAACCAAACACAAACAACCACAAAAAAAAAAACAAAACTCCATTGCTTTAAAGGTAAAGGCGTGCCAAGACCCATCAGTATCCCCCAGAGGATCACAGTTAACACCTACGTGCAGGATGATTAGAATCCAGACCCTCAAGCAGGAGCTTGCAAAGTATGTAAAGCCCCTTCCCCAGAGAAACTGGAAGGCAGGGATTTTTATCCTCTCTCAGTGGGGGATGGAGGGTGGGGGAGCTGGGGAGTGGGCTGAATGTTCCTGAGATCATTTAAAAACTGCTTCTTTGTTGACTACTGTGCTGTGGGATTCTGCATGCAAGCCTCATGGCTGTCAGAGCCAGGCAGTCCAGGCGCCCAGTCCCGGGCCAGCAGTCACAACAGCTCAGATGCCAGAGGTGTATAACAGATCTTTCCAGGGAGATGCTGGGGATCTGAATTTACCCCTAGAGAGCCAGAGGAGAAAGCAGGGAGGGAATGCCCTGGGCTCCTCTACTCTTCAGTTCTCCAGGGAAGTTCACAACCATCCCTTAGAAGTGTGCCGAGTTACAAAGCAGTCAGACCCTCAGGCAGGAGCTTGTAAAGTCTGCAGTTGCATTCCAGTCCGGAAAGACTGGGAAATGGGTGTTGGGTGTTTTTGTCTGCTCCCTTCGCGCTGAGCCTTGAGGGGATGACGTCAAGAGTGTCTGTCTGCTTACTAAGAGCTGTTTGTGTGCTATAGTCCTGTGGGTCCTGTGGGTGTGAGCCACAAACGCCTTGTCACTACTGTATCTCCACTGTTTCCCACCTCCCTCCAAATGCAGTACTGGCCCAGAATAGGGGCTCACATAAACGTTTGACGGATGGATGGACTGAATTAAGAATAGCCTCATTAAGGGACGCCTGGGTGGCTCAATTGGTTAAGCGGCTGCTTTCAGCTCAGGTCATGATCTGGTCCTGGGATGGAGCCCCTCATCAGGCTCCTTGCTCAGTGAGGAGTCTGCTTCCCCCTCTGCTGCCTCTCCCCTTGCTGGTGCTCTCTCTCTGTGTGTCTCTCTCTCTCTGACAAATAAATAAATAAAATCTTAAAAAAAAAAAAAGAATATCCTCATTAAGAGGAGAAAAGTTGATCAAGATAGCCAGAGAAAAGATAAATATTTAGCTAGTTCCTCATAACTTCAAAACAGTGGTTTCTAATGCAAGTTTATATCAGAACTATTTTTTTAAAAAAATACAGATTCCTGCTGTGGCTCCCTGTGTGCTGAGCCCAGGTGCACAGCTGTGGGGGATGCAGGCCCTGTTACAAATCTATGGAGTTTGAATCTCTGGTCATGGATCTTTAAAAACAAATGCCTCCTGGGTTATCTAATGTGGTTAATAACCTCCGCTCCCCAATGAGCTTTCCCTATATGATTTGAAGAGTTCTACACTTTTAACCTTAGCACAGTTACACAAAATTCTCTTCAGAAAAAGCTTTAGTACAATCTACTGTTTCAGGTGTTTTAGTTGAGAACACTCTGCCAATGACTTGGTAGAACCATGTAAAATTATTCCAGCATATCTACTATGTAAAAATTCTACTCACTTAAAATAATCTGTTTTTCCTCTGTTTCTAATGATTACCATTTTATTTCCCTATTCTGGCTCCTAAAAGTGTAAAAGATTTTGAGATTTAAAAGGTGCCCTTGCCATGAATCACTCCAAAGTAAAAGGAACCAAGTGAATTCAGGTGGTGTCTTACAGAGTAATGCCTTCTTTTCATACTAATAAAAGTGGTCTCTCATGCCTACTTCTTCTGGCCTGTCTATAGAGCATAGGCAACTGTGTCAACATTTAGCAATCTTAAATGTATGCCAGAAACTAACATGCACATAATAAACATTTCTGTACTCAATAACCATCTTACAAATGGTTCTGTGCTCCATGTTCATATTAAAATGCCTCTTTTCCTTCCCAACAATGACATGTGTTGAAAAGTGGATAAATCCCGAATGTCTGTTATGTATGTTGGGCAAATGATAAAACGTTAAATAAAATGCTTTAAATGAAATCTAATGAAAAGACCACTTCACACCAAGTTCTTTCCACAATTAGCATGCTCTAACACTCATTCTGAAAAGATAGGAAGGACCTTTGCATGGAAAAGAAAAAAATATCACATTTGGAATACGGTGAGGAAAAAAATCTGTAAAGAAAGAGATTGAGGCATTTATTCAAAAGTGTGGATGTAAATGGCAGTTCCCACCTTCAATTTTAAATTAGAGAATATGTATCTAGAGTTGACAATACACTCTGATAGTAAAGGTAATTCAGTGGTATATAGAGCCATTTATTTCGATGGGAAAGAAGGCTATCATGCCCATAATTTTAAGAGTAGTAAATGCTCTTAGTTAAAAAAAAATTGATCAATACAGAAATGTATAAAATAGAAAGTGTAGAAAGTGGAAGTCCTTCCTTTCAAAGCCACTATTGTTGAGTCAGTAAATACTTTCTTAGAATTGTAGGTACACAAGCACACAAACACAAAGACACATGCGTGTGTGTGTGTGTGTGTGTGTGTGTGTGTGCATGTGTGTGAAAGGTATCCTATATAGAAATTCTAATGGCTTACATAAATTTGGTAGTGCCTTTCTGGCAGTATGTAATAGAGATACTCAACATCACTGAAGGGAGAACAGAGAAACTCCTAATTGCCTATCACATTACTTTTGGAGCTAAATGGATGTTACATTATTCAGGATTAAGAGATATATTTCCAAAGCACCAAGCAAGATGGATGCCTCAGAAAGCCTCATTTGCTCCAAAAGCTGTTCATTGTTTGCCTTTTCATTGCTTTGTTATTGCCACCGTGAGGGATACCTTTGGTGCACGCTGTTGTTTGCAGGACAATTTTTGCCACAAAAAAAAAAAGGATTAATTTTTTTCTGCCATTTTCCATTTTCATCACCAATTTCCAACTGTCATGAAAGTGAGCTCTGTTTTTACACGACATTCCATTCTTATTACCATCTTCATCCCAAGAATGAAAGTCTGTAATGAGAGCAAAGCCATAGCTGGCATCAGAGGGCTGTTATAATTCACTCTCATGACAAAGATAGTAATGAGAAATGACAGTGGCACAAAATGAATCCTTTCCGATCCCAGCCCCTTGGATGATAATGAAAACAGAAGATGGCACCAACTTTATTCATCTTCATGACACCTATTGTGACAGGACTGAAAGCTGCAGCGACAAACCCATCTGAAGTTACAGTTTCCCAGACCCATTCCCATCATGTGTTTGAAAAACAACAAAAACAAACAAAAAAACAAACAAAACAAAGAAACCTCCCTACCACCATTTCTCCTGGGAATCCAGTGATGGGGAAGCGTCCAGACACGGCAGAATTTGTACTGTCCACAACTGAAAGCATTTCAGGGAGGATGAAATGTTCCGATGTCCTAAAATTGTTTTCTCTTTTTTATGAAATCATCTTAGCAATGCCTCTAAAAGAAGTGATGGGACAGAGAAGGGACAGAATATGGAAATAAAGTCACTTTTGGAAGTTCTGATTGAATTCTCTGACTACCCTGAAAAATACAAACTGAAGGTACAAAACACTCAACTCATGCAACTAATACAGAATCTAATGCACTTTTCCATTATCTTTCTCCTCCCCTCCCCTCTGATCCTCTCCTCCCCTCCCCTCTTATCCTCTCCTCCCCTCCCCTCTTATCCTCTCCTCCCCTCCCCTCAGGTGCTTCTGTCCTTTCCTCTCTCCCCTACCTTGTCTTCCTCTCCTCCCTTCTTCTTCTCTCCTCTTTCCACTCCTATATTCTCCTCTCTCCCTTTTTGAGCCATGATTATATATTGATAAAATCTAGAACAGAATTTAGAGCTGACTTGATCCAATCTTTGCATTTTATAGATGAGTGAAACTATGCTTAGGGAGGTAAAGCAACTTATCCACCATCATCCTGATAGTGCCAGAAAAATCACTGGCAATTTTCCAGTCTGATTCTTCTAGGATGTATGTTGAAAATGCCACAGAGCAAGGTAGCATGGACTGTATGTATTCTGCTCCATTTCTCTGCACGCTTGTTTTTTTTTTTTTTTAAAAGATTTTATTTATTTATTTCACAGAGGGAGAGAGATCACAAGGAGGCAGAGAGGCAGGCAGAGAGAGAGGGGGAAGCAGGCTCCCCACCGAGCAGGGAGCCCGATGCGGGCCTCGATCCCAGGACCCTGAGATCATGACCTGAGCCGAAAGCAGAGGCTTTAACCCACTGAGCCACCCAGGCGCCCTGCACGCTTGTTCTTAAGTGAAGGTGGCATTCTCTCGAGAAATCCATTTTGGAGTCACAAGACTCCTGGCTTTGTCACTTCCTACCTTTGTGCCTTTGGTCAATCATATTTCTGAGTTTGGGTTTCCTCTCTCTACTATAAATCAAGTTTAGAAAATTATAACTGATATACCCAATGATCTATTTTAAATAGGGTAGAATGACCATCTTGTTTTTTCTTCTCCCTACTGACTTCACATACGACTTTCTTGCACCTCCTCCTCCCTCTGCTTCTAACTATCCAGTGGTCAGTGGCTAGGGAGGGTGCAAAGTAAAGTGGCAAAGGCCCTCCTCCCCTTGCTGGGGATTTCTATACTGTACCATTTCATGGTAGAGGGGATGGACCCTCTAGATGACTTATTACAACTTGCCCTCCGCTCCTGCCAATAAAGCAAAATGGTCTATTTTTCCTTTTGGCAGACATCCCAGTCCTTTCTAAAATGTTCAAGCCTGGCTACTTTTCTGGGTATTTAGGTGATCCATGTGAAAATGCATACCACCTGGCCCTGACATGCTCCAGGAGTGAGGCCAATTCACTGCATCCTTTATTCTTGCTCTGCAAATGGAGCCAGCTCTAGGCAATCCCCTGGGAGAGACAAGCACCATTCTTTGCCTCCACAAACTCCAGGGAACACGTGCCAAGCTGGAGGCATCTGCTATATACCAGCATGGGCAGACCTATGCATTTTAGCAATTAGCGAGCATTTGGCAAAGGGATTGGGAGTGTTAGTGAAATGTCCATCTCCCTTTGATAGACGTTCCAGTCTCTGCGTGGTTACTGGGAGGCACTCTTATTTGACTTAGAGGAAAGAGGGGGATGTGATAGTCTTAAATGTACCTGTGAAACCCTTTCACTGACTTTGTTCTCCAACAAAGGTGTGATCTTTTCTTACACTACCTATTGTGAATGATGATGGCTGGACCAGTTTGACCACTGGGGGATCAATCTGTTGTTCCTCTTTAGATAAGTAACAAAACTTGTCCTTCACTGTCTCAGCTGTTCGATTTTAGATGAAATTCTGAGACCCAGCAAAAGTCTCATTACATTCTCCTCAGATCTCACATGGTTGTAATAAGCATAACTTTTTGATTTTGTGCTAACTTATTTTGTATTTCTACTAAATCTGATGTAATAACTGCTGAGTTATAAGGTGACTGATAACGTAGAGGCAAAGTGACTTTTGAGGCAAGAAATTAGTACTCTGCTCAACTAAAATATTTTAACTAATATAAAGTGAAATGTATACCACAACACACCATAATTTTTAAGCAATCAGAATATCTAGATGTCTTAGAGCTCCCGGTCTTACAATTTCAGTGACATTACAGAGCTCAGCCATAATCCACATTATAGATTCTCCACATTGAGGATCCAGCATGACTTTAACCCAGTTCAGAATTGACCAGAGCTCTTATTCTTGGGAAATTACTTCCCTGTAAATATCCCTGTATATGTAATGAAGCATTCACAGGGCTCTAGTGGTACCCAGGTTTCTACCAGATCTGTGAAGAAGTGGTATTGGATTAAATATTTTGTAGTTCCCTCAGGATGACAGGCTGAGATCTCTCCCAAACTTTTTGTGAGTTCCCTGACCTACACATAGGCTTTGGGGCTGACTTTCAAAGACTTATTTATTTGTTTTAGAGAGAGAGCAAGTGTGAGCACATGTGAGTGGGGGGAGGGGCAGAGGGAGAGAATCTTCAAGCAGACTCCCCACTGAGTGCAGAGTCCAGCATGGGGCTGGACCTCACAACTCATGGGGTCGTCACCTGAGCTGAAGCCAAGAGTTGGACACTTAACCGACTGAGCCACAAATGAATAAATAAATAAAATATTCCATTAAGCAACAATAATTTTGATAGGAAAAGACACTCTAGATTTGAAGATCTCCCTCTTTCACTGATTAATATAACATCTACCCTGATAACTTATATTTTGAGACCTAATGTGTGCAAGGCTTTGTGTCCTATAACTTGGACGGGTAGCTTCACTTCTTTAGGTTTTTGATGACTTACCTGTAATATGAGAGAAACTGGAATTAGATTTGTGGTTTGCAGTCTGTTTTGAGAATCTCTTGTGCTCTGTTGAGATGCTCAATAGCGCCTGCAGAGAAAGAAGGGATAGAACAAATGAATTGTAGGGGCTGCCCAGCAGCCTCTTATTCAATCAATAAAGGACTTCTGCTTATATCATTTTATGTCTTAGGCCTCTACACAAGATTGATTTTTTGAAAAAGGAGTTCAACTCCACAACCACTGGATTAGAATTTCCTTCTGACTCTACTTATCTGTGTTTCTATGAAATAGCACATGATTGCAAAAACCCAGAGCAGCAAAGTTAATTCACATTCCCTTTCAAGGCATAGTCTTATGAAATTGGAATCTTATGAAATTGCTCTAACACTCAGCTTGACATCACCTGCTCAAGTTTGTTTAGTGAGCAAATAATAGCACAAAACAGGATGTTCCCTTGCCATACTCATTCCCAACTCAAAGAAAAGCCTTCCTTTGACATGCATACTATAAGGCTCAAAGTAAACTTGAAAACTGGTATAAATTTGCCAAAAGGGCAAATTTTCAGACTTTACTGTAGAGAGACAGAGAAAGAAGTCAGCCATGATGTAATTGTAATTGTATAGCTGTCCAGTCTCCATGGGAGCTATTTCCATGGTTCCTGATCTCAGCACCTTTTGGAAAGAAATATTATTGTACAATTTATTTCTAAAATACATTTACCTAGCTTAAAGATTACTAGATATTTTTCCAGTAATTCGGGTAAAGATAAAATTATGCCAACTTAAAATGATATGGATATTTTCTATAGTCATTAAAACTCTCTAGAGTTAGTATCAAAGAAGAATATCAGGAAGAAAAAATATTAAATGCATATAAAAATCATTGATTCTATTTCTAAACCTATTTTGTAGTCACATAAGACGTGCAAAAAAATTTCCTATCAGTTTTTAATTTTCATATTTTATTTGTAGATTTGTTAGAGGGTATATGAGGTCTTCACATATTTTTCATAAAGTAATCTTATTTTGGCGATTAAAGCATCTGTAAGATTAAAAAGATGATTCAAAAATTCTATTCTTAATGACCTAGAGTGAAATCACAATTACTGCTTTGTCTTCCTGCTTGGTTAAATGCAGTGTTCCCACTACATTTGGATTGCAATAATACGTCAAGCTTCAGAAAAATGCATATACGAAAACTTGCTCACAATTACTCTGCCTGACAGTCATGCAAAATGTAATTAAAACGTTTGAATTGTACAGGTGCTAAAAAGCAGTGTATTACAAAATAAGCAAACCATAATGTTAAGAACTCCAGTTGGGTTATTAACATGTTATGATCTTAGTTATGACATTCCAGCGGTATAATCCCAGGTCTATTGCTAAGGAGAGGAGGTTATAAAAGTAGGTTGTCAAAATTTTTATCAGAGAGTTATTTTAACATCATTTTTAAAGGAAATTTATTGTTTAATTATAAAGGTAATATAACTACAATCCAGAAATTATGTAAAATGGTGAAAAGAAAATTAATTTCCTATTATTCCAGCACTCAAACTGCCATTGTTATTATTTTGGTGGAGTTCCTTCCAGGCTTTCTTCATATGCTTTTATTAATTTTTTTTGTTTACAATTCTAATGTGTGTCCATAACATTTTGTACCTTGTCTTTTTATTTTATTGTATATATTTAATAGAGTTTTAGATTTTCAAAATGAGTATAGTTTGTATCTTAGGAAATTAGTTGGCAAGAGAAAGTGGTCAGCACGGCACTGAGCCTCAGGCCTGGTCCAGAAGGTAATTCCACTTTGCTGGGAGGCTTGCAACAACTAGGTCATTTTCATTCCCTGGAACCATTTCATGAGAAATGCTTTGCTCTATACTGAATACTAAATACAGGACAAAGTCTCCATCAATTAGAGCTTGGAATGAGGCCAGACCTAAATCACTGGGGTAGAATCTTTGCATCTCAGCTTCATAGGGATCGCTGTGTAAAGAGACTAGATGATACAGGACACCATAATTGCTGCCCATGTAAGCCAAAGGAGGGCATTTGAATCCACAGAGATGAAAATGCTTCTTTCAAGGACACCTGAAGGCATGTTATGAAACCAAGAGTTGCAATAAAATCAAAATTACTTAGAAAACTAATAAATGCATAAACCATTCTATGAGTGAGCATAATTTCAATTTAAGAACAATGAAAAAAGAAAAACAATATATAAGCAGTGCAAACACTAAGAGCCCTTGCAATTTTGTTCTTTGCGATTGACGAGAATGAATATGGAAACCTATAAAGTCAACTTCATGTGCACAGGTGTAGGGATAATCTGGCATATATCTGCATGAGAACACTATTTTAGTAATACTTAAATTATATATTGCACTTTAAGTAAAAAGCCCCAAAAAGGCCAAAGTCAATGAAGAAGTTTCAGTTGGAAAGGCTGAATGTCTCCAAAACTGCCATTCATCATTCTGAAACCACAACAGGTTAAATATTAAAGAGGTTTAAAGATTCTACTATTTAGAATATCAAAGTTACAACCAAAATTTGTAACACTATTTTCAAGGGTGTGGGGAAAAGCTGTTGAATTTCTGAAGAGTAGATGGAGTGTTTACATCCAAATCTAAAACAAACAAACAAACAAATTTATAAACTGTTTGACCCTGTAATTGTACTTCTTAAACTTTTTTTCTCCCTCTAGCTTCCTTTTAAGATTTCACTCTACCTCGGGTGTTTAGCAGTGTAGCTATAATGTTCCTAACGGTGGTTTTCTTTCTATTTATACTATATGGGGTTTGAGACCTTGAACCTGTGGCTTGATATCTATTCACATCTAGGAAATTCTGAGTCACTATTTCTTTAACTATCGCCCCTCTGATTAACACAGTTAAGCATTCTCCTTCTATATTACAAGTCTCTCATGCTTTTTTCTGCAAGCTTTTTCTTTCTGCGCATTGCTCTGAATACTTTCCACAGTTGTATGATATGATTTACTCATTATTTTGTCTTTTTGCTATTTCCACTCTGCTAATTAGTAAATTCTTCATCCTTGTCATTTTATTTAACAGTTGTAGAATTTCTCTTTGACAGGTTGTATGTTTGTGTGCTTGTGTGTGTGTGTGTGTGTGTGTGTGTGTGTGTGTATTCTAGGGGTCTACTGAAATTTCCCATTTTCCTCTCTAATTTCTTGAATGAATTCAATTGTATTATTTAAAAATCTCTGATAACTCCAATATCTGATTCACTCATGAGTTTACTTTAATGGTCTGTTTTTTCTCTTGGATTTGTTCCATTGGTCCTGTATTTTAGTATGCCTTTACCTTTTAATTTAATACTGGTCATGGTAGACTAAAAAATTTCATACTCTCCAGATAATGTAATCTTCTTTCCAAAGAAGATTAATTTAATTTTTAGTTTTTTGGTGGATTGTAGGTAGGTATCAAAACATCGCCTTACTTCTTTCATGAGTTGATTAGAGTTTTTTTTTTTCTTTTTTCTTTTCTTTTTAAAGATTGTTTCCATTTTGTTGTTATTCTGTCATTGCCTTTCTGGTAGTTCAGTGAAAAACCCTGGGTATTTACTAAGTTCTGATTTGGTAGAACTTGAACTTCAATCTCTTCTCTTAGCAGCAGGCAGATATTGAAATCTGCTCCATTTTTTCTCCCAGTTGCTGCTCTCCATTGGTTTTTCTTGCATGAATAATTAAGAGTCTGTCAATATCTTGAAGAGAATCAGTAGAAGATTTGGGGACTCCTTTGCAGCCTCCCTTTTTTGGGATATTGCCATCCAATTGCATCCTCTCCACCAGTCTCAAACTCTGACTTCTGACACCAGAAGTTACTTCCAGATACATCTTCATTGCTTCTTTAGAAAACTAGAAACAGCCCTGGGCACTGTGGCAACTCATTCTGGAGATTCTAAATCGTTCCTTAATGATGATGACTAGATTTTCAAACAGGTAGGTCTTTCCAAAGCCAACTATTTTCACATAGTTCACATAATGGGAGAGCCAGCATCATGTTCATAGCTCTCAATAATTCTCCATATAATTCAGGATTGTATGTATAAATGATTTAGCTTTTGATTCTCTGAATCGCCTGAGACTGGCACTGCGAGTACGCTCACCAAGCATTGTTCCTCTCTTCCATCCTGCCTGTCTGACAGCCTGTTGCCTGAAGATACGATTTCACCATATACGATTCTACATTTAGCTCAATCTTCACTTGCTTTATAAGTCTGCAGGCCAAGCAGGGTCCAAACAATGAATTCTCAGGTCCCTCAGTCTAGGTTTAGGCTACTTAATTTGGTGAATGAGCCAACTTTTTTCTGCAATCTTCAGCATGGACATTACCTCCGGGAAACCTTCCACTTTTCTTTCTGATAGTCACTAAATCTAGCAGCCCTTTCACATACTTGGCATAGTTTGTTTTTCCTGCTGTATGTCCCAACACTGAGATAGCACTTAGAGCATAGATGACACAATAACCATTTTAATAAAATTTTATAGCACTTTGTATAATTAGTGAATAAATCAGATCTCTCCCTAGTTTCTTTAGAAATTTCGTTTTTATTTTTCTCTCTCATTTTCTTTATACTTTCATGTGGCTTCCTAGAAGAGAAGGATAAAACTGCCATCTTTTTATTTAAAAAAACACAAAAACAGCCAGTTAATAAATGTTAATTGAACTGAACTAGTAGCATGCAATAACAATGTGAAATGGTTTTCCATAAGATAAGTCTAGGGGAAACTACCTTTATACCTCTACTGAAAAATCAATGTCATTAACTACTGGATAATTGCTTTTTCTTTCTTTCTACCCATCTTTAAGGAGAAAAAGGAAATGGACATTCAAGATTCTAATTGTTGATTGTTACTGAATAGTGAGATTGTGGGCATAAGAAGGTTAAGTCAAAATTTCTCTACTATATACAAATTGATATTATGGGGCTATGCCTTTTAGCTAAATATATAACAACAAATTGTCAGACTAAAACCATTATGGAGCAATCTAGAAATAAAAGGGTCTTTACTTTTGTGAAGTCTAATGGGATCCAGTAAGGAGCAAGTGAACAAAAATAAACAAACTAGAGATGTCAGTCAGTAAGATAAGACTTACACAGAATTTAGATGAAATAACAGTTACAGTTATGGAATAAATATCCTGTGTTAATAACTTACCCATTAAAAAGACATCTGATAGAAAACTATTGAAAGGTCATGGCTGCAATATAATGATTTATAAGAAATATATATTGGTCATTTAGATGGCCAAATACGTGTTTCTCAGAAATACTTGATTTTCATCCATGAGCCATAAAAGTGAGATGAGTGTCTTGTTATTAAGGAAAGTGACTTTAAAAAAAAAAGACTTATTTATTTATTTGAGCAAGGGTTATGGGAGGGACAGAGGGAGAGGGAGAGAATCCTTAAGCAGACTCGCCACTGGGCACGGTGTCCAATGTAGGGTTTGATCCCAGGGCTCTGAGATCATGACCTGAGATGAAATCAAGAGTCAGAGGCTCAACTGACTAAACCACTCAGGTGCCCCTAATGAAAATGACTTTTGAATCCCACTCAAGGGCAGAGCTGGTGGCCAGAAGAACCAACCACATGTGTCTTTACATGGAACATTCCATTCTACTCCCCCAGTCTCTGGGGAGGAAAGAGGGCTGAAGATTCAATCAGCCAATGGCCAATGACTTAGTCAATTACGACTATGTAATGAAACCTCCACAAAAACCCAAGGAGAGCATTTTGGTCTTTTTTTCAGAGAGCTTCCACATTTGGGGAACTAGAACCCTTCCACTTGCCACTGCGCTCTGCCCAAACTCCATGGATAAAAGTTCCTTTGCTCAGGACCTCACTCTACATAACTCTTCATCTGGCTATTGATTTGTATCCTTTATCATATCCTTAATAAACTGGTAAACATTAAGTAAATGTTCCATTGAGTTCTGTGAGCGTCTCTAACAAATTAATCAAACCTAAGGAGGAGGTCTTTGGAACCTCCAATGTGAAGGCAGTTGGTCAGCACAGGTAACAACCTGGGGCTTGTGACTGGCTTCTGAAGTGGGGAACAGGGCAGTCTTGAAAGACTAAACCACTAACCTGTAATCTGATATTACCTCTGGAGAGACAGTGTCAGAATTCAGATGAATTCTTGAACACCCTACTGGTGTTTGAGAATTCCTTGGTGTGTGTAGAGGAACTTCCCCCACCACATTGGAATTGGGTCTATAAACCCTTAAGAGAGTGGCTTAGTCATTAGACTCAAGAACAAATTGGTATTTGGAGAGAATATCATATTTTCCTTCTTCAAGGGACAACAAAGAAGATTAACTCTCTCAAATTTTACTCACACTAAGTGGTTCTACTTTTGTCAACATTTGGAATTGTCACACTTTAAATTTAGTCTTTCTGGTGGGTTTGTAGCCATATTTCTTTGTGGACTTAATTTGCATTTTCATGATTACTATGAAGAAATTGAGTTCCATTTCATGTGTTTATTTGATTATCTTCTGAAATATTTCCTCAAAATATTCATATTTTTCCATTTGGTTTTTTCCTCTTCTTACTGATGTGTAGAAGTTCTTTGTGTATCTTGAATACATGATTCTTGAAAGCCATATGTATTGCAATACTTCTCTTATTTTTAGGTTTACTTTTAGTCCTTTATAAATAATATCTTTATTGTGCTGCAGTCCTTAAACTAACAATTAAAAATCTTTTATTATTTTATTTTTTATTTTTGAGTATATTTTTATTTTTATTTATTTTTTAATTTTTTCAGTGATCCAAGATTCATTGTTTATGCACCACACCCAGTGCCCCATGCAATATGTGCCCTCCTTAATACCCCCACTAGACTCACCCATCCCTCATCCCTCCTCCCCTCCATAACCTTCAGTTTGTTTCTCAGAGCCAATAGTCTCTCATGGTTCATCTCCCCTTCCAATTTATCCCAATTCACTTTTCCTTTCCTTCTCCTAGAGTCCTCCATTTTATTCCTTATGTTCCACAAGTACGTGAAACCATATGATAATTGACTTTCTCTGCTTGACTTATTTCACTCAGCATAATCACCTCCAGACCTGTCCATGTTGATACAAAAGTTGGGTATTCATCCTTTCTGATGGCTGAATAATATTCCATTGTATATATGGACCACATCTTCTTTATCCATTTATCTGTTGAAGGGCTTCTCAGCTCTTTCCACAGTTTGGCGACTGTGGACATTGCTGCTATGAACATTGGGTACATATGGCTCTTCTTTTCACTACATCTGTATCTTGGGGTAAATACCCAGTAGCGCAATTGCAGGGTCATAGGGTAGCTCTATTTTTAATTTTTTGAGGAATCTCCACACTGTTTTCCCAAGTGGCTGCACCAAATTGCATTCCCACCAACAGTGTAAGAGTTTTCCCCTTTCTCCACATCCTCTCCAACACTTGTTGTTTCCTGTCCTGTTGATTTTGGCCATTCTAACTGGTGTAAGGTGGTATCTCAATGTGGTTTGGATTTGAGTTTCCCTGATGGCTAATGATGATGAACATTTTGTCATGTGTCTGTTGACCATTTGTATGTCTTCTTTGGAGAAGCGTCTGTTCATGACTTCTGCCCATTTTTTGACATGATTATCTATTTTTTAGGTGTTGAGCTTCAGAAGTTCTTTATAGATCTTGGATATCAGCCCTTTGTCTGTAGTGTCATTTGAGAATATCTTCTCCCATTCCGTGGGTTGCCTCTTTGTTTTATTGACTGTTTCCTTTGCTATGCAGAAGCTTTTAATTTTGATTAAGTCCTAAAAGTTCATTTTTGCTTTTGTTTCCTTTGCCTTTGGAGATGTGTCTTGAAAGAAGTTGCTGTGGCTGATGTCAAAGAGGTTACTGCCTATGTTCTCCTCTAGGATTTTGATAGATTCTTGCCTCACGTTAAGGTCTTTCATCCATTTTGAGTTTATCTTTGTGTATGGTGTGAGACAATGGTCGAGTTTCATTCTTCTATACATAGCTGTCCAATTTTCCCAGCACCATTTATTGAAGAGACTGTCTTTTTTCCATTGAATATTTTTTTCCTGCTTTGTCGAAGATTATTTGACCATAGAGTTGAGGGTCCATGTCTGGACTCTCCACTCTGTTCCATTGGTTTGTGTGTCTGTTTTTGTGCCAGTACCATGCTGTCTTGGCGATCACAGCTTTGTAGTAAAGCTTGAAATCAGGCAACGTGATGCCCCCAGCCTTGTTTTTCTTTTTCAACATTTCCTTAGCAATTTGGGTTCTTTTCTGGTTCCATACAAATTCTAGGATTGTTTATTCCAGCACTTCAAAAAATGCTTGTGGAATTTTGATTGGGATGGCAGTGAAAGCATAGATTGCTCTGGGCAGTATAGATATTCAAACAATGTTTATTCTTCCGATCCATGAGCATGGAATGCTTTTCCATCTTTTTGTATCTCCTTCAATTTCTTTCATGAATGTTCTGTAGTTCCTCAAGTACAGATCCTTTACCTCTTTGGTTAGGTTTATTCCAAGGTATCTTACGGTTCTTGGTGCTATAGTAAATGGAATCAATTCTCTATTTTCCCTTTCTATATTTTCATTGCTAGCGTATAAGAAAGCAACTGATTTCTGTGGATTGATTTTGTATTCTGCCACATTACTGAATTGCTGTATGAGTTCTAGTAGTTTGGGGGTGGAGTCTTTTAGGTTTTTCATATAAAGTATCATGCCATCTGCAAAGAGAGAGAGTTTGACTTCTTCTTTGCCAATCTGAATACCTTTTATTTCTTTTTGTTGTCTGATTGCTGTTGCTAGGACTTCTAGTACTATGTTGAACAACAGTGGTGAGAGTGGGCAGCCTTGTCGTGTTCCTGATCTCAATGGGAAGGCTGTCAGTTTTTCCCCACTGAGAATGATATTCGCTATGAGTTTTTCGTAGATAGATTTTATGAAGTTGAGGAATGTTCCCTCTGTCCCTATACTTTGAAGAGTTTTAATCAGGAACAGGCTGTATTTTGTCAAATGCTTTTTCTGCATCAATTGAGAGGACCATGTAGTTCTCTCTTCTCTCATTGATTTGTTCTATCACATTGATTGATTTGCGAATGTTGAACCACACTTGCATCCCAGGGATAAATCTCACCTGGCCATAGCGGATGATCTTTTTGTTTTATTATTTTATTTTAAAGACATATTTATTTATTTTGAGAGAGAGAGAGATAGAGGGAGTGTTGGTGGGGAGCAGAGGTAGAAGGGGAGGGAGAAAGAATTCAAGCAGACTCCCTACGGAGCACAGAGCTCCACTTGGGGTTCAATCATGAGACCCTAAGATCATGACTTGAGCTGAAACCAGGAGTTGGATGCTTAACCAACTGCATCACCCAGGTGCCCCAAAATGTTTTCTTTTATTATTCCTTTTGTACTGGTAAAGGAAAAATACACTATTGTTTTCCTTTACACTACACATGAGGCCCTGAAAATTCCTTACTCTTGTCACCAGGTGTATGTGGGGGAGGGGAGTTCCCACATTGACAATACCAACTTATATCCTTGAATTTAATTCCCTTTGTACTTGGAAATAGTGTCATATCCCACACATTAAGGATTCAGGCCTACAAGACTGCCCTTGCTCCCAGTTTAGATGCCAATTTCAAGTCCTGGTTGTTACCGGTGCTTCTGACCCACTGGCTATAGATCAGAGGTCCACACAATCTGCTCCTTGGTTTTGATTAATTTGTTACAGTGGCTCACGAAACTCAACTGCTTACTAATTACTTTATTATAAAAGTATGTAACTCAGGAATTGCCAGATAGAAGACATTCACAGGGCAAGGTATGTGGGAAGGAGTATGGAGTTTGTATGCATTCTTTGGGCAGATCACTGTCCCAGCACCTCCATGTGTTCACCAATTTTGAAGCTCACCAACCCGGTCTTTGGGATTTTTTTTTAATGGAAGTTTCTTTACATGATTGAACAAATCATTGGCTATTAGTGACTGAACTCAATCTCCAAACCCCCTCTGTTCTTGGGAGGTTGGGGCGGGGGTGGGGGAGTGTTGAACTGAAATTTCTAATCCTCTAATCCTGTGTGGTTCCTCAGGCACTGAGCTCTGGTCCTTGGAGGTTTTCCAAAAGTCACCTCAATAACAAAAACTCAGGTGTGGTTGAAAGGGGCTTGTTATGAATAACAAAAGATGCTCCTTTCACCTTTATCTCTCTCAAGCCATTTCAAGAACTAAAGACAAAACAAAATATTATAACAAAAGATATTCCTATTTTCCTAGTCACTTAGGAAATTACAAGGGTTTGGGAGCTATGTGCCAGGAACTGGAGGAAGACCAAATATATATTTCTTATTATATACCACAATATCACAGTATCTTATTTAAGAAATTTTCCCTCCAAGGCATTTTAAATAGTGTCATTTCTTTTTGTGGAAGCATGATTATTTTGCTTTTCACATTTAGAAACCTAAAAATACCTGAAATAAATTTTTGTGAATGCTATGCTAATTTTTTAAAAATACAGATATCTAAATGCTCCAGAAACATTTACTGAAATGAGACATGTAATGTTAGCTCTGTAACAAATCAAGTGTCCATATACGTGTGGTTCTGTTTTTGGATTCTTTGTTTCTTCTTTGGTCAGTTTATATTATTTTGCACTAATATCACACTGATTTACTGTAGCTTTTCAAGTCTTAAAAACAAGAGGACTCAAATGGAGTTACTTATGGTAAGCCCCACATCACCAAACTGAGACTTAATTATAGTTTCAGCTCTTCCAGAAATTGAATTTTAAACCAGTTAATCAGGAATCAGCATTAGTTAGGTAATCTGCCTGACAGAACTCTCCCACCTCAAAAAGAAAGTAACTTTGCAATAACCAACCTGAGTTTTTGCTCAGTGTGTCTTCCTTGTTCCTGCTCTGCCTGTGAAAGTCTTTCAGCTTGTACAGTTCCTTGGAGTTCCTTTCTATCTGCCAGTTTTGATGTTGCCTTATTCAAATCGAGTTTTGCTCAAACAAACTCTTAAAAATTTTAATATGTCTTAGCTTATCTTTTGAGAGTCCTAATAATTGTTAAAGCAATTCCTTCATCATTGTTGTTATTATGTAAAAGGCCATTGGCTATTTTCCTTTCTTTCTAAATTTTAGAATATATTTGTCTTGTTTCACATAAAAATTTGTTGGGATCTTTAACCTTTGAAATTTACTTTTATTCTCCATCTAGAATTGAGTCATGTATAGTGGGGGTTAGTACCATTTATGGGAAAGACCAAAACTTTCCACTGCATTGCACTGTAACTTTTGTCATAAATCAGGTGGCTGTTTATGTGTGCTTCTGTTTTTACCTTCTAGAATATAGTTTTTTTTTTTTTTCTGAAATTCATTCTGGATATTTTCTTTTACTTTTCCTTCCAGCTTTTTTTTTTTTAAAGATTTTATTTATTTATTTGACAGAGAGAGATCACAAGAAGGCAGAAAGGCAAGCACAGAGGGGGGTGGGAAGCAGGCTCCCTGCTGAGCAGAATGCTGGATGCGGGGCTCAATCCCAGGACCCTGAGATCATGACCTGAGTTGAAGGCAGAGGCTTAACCCACTGAGCCACCCAGGTGCCCTCCTTCCAGCTCTTTAATTCCCTTTTCATTTAGATCTAATAAACTGTTAAACGCATCTCTACAGTTCTTCGTTACATTATCACATTTTAAAATTTCTATAATTTTAGTTTCAAGCATCTTTTCTTTAGCTTCAAATTCTCTTCTTAAATTCTCACTAATCCTATTCATCTCCTTCAATATTTTAAGCAATTCTCATCTAAAATCTGCATCTGACAACTACAAAAGCCTCACACCCCTTTTATGCTCATTCTAGCACATGCTATTCAATCCCTTTTTGTTTGGTCAATTTGCTTTGAGATCTGGAAATGTCCAGATATATTAAAAAAAATAATAATTAGAAGCCAAAAATGATGCTCTCTTCAGAGATAGGCTTTTCTTTCTGTCAGATGTCTGACTTTAGAAATCTATAATGTCTTAATGGGATTTCAGAAACTGAAGTGATTCAAAGCTGGGTTTTCATCTCTGCAAGGGACAGATGACTTCCCAGTTAACCTTCATGGGGCACATACTGTTTACTGGTGCTGTACCACCCTCTTGGATCCCATACCCCAATTTTCATCCTTATACCCATACCCATAAGACACTCAGTAATACCACTCAGCTTCCCAGACTTCCAGCAACTCTTTCAGAATCAGCAAATAACCACAGAGGACAAGTATTCCTAATATCAATCTAACCTGTATAGATCTTTATATTCCCCAGATCTCAAACTGGATCTTCAATAATTGTTTTGTTCTTCTGAACCTTGATTCAGATTACTTTGTTCATTTTTTCCCTACATTTTCTAGTGTTTCCTCAATGGGAGGATTGTTTTGATTAGTCCGTACTTACTGTAAACAATTTTTTTTTTATCAAGCACTTTTAAAGGTATTTTTCCAAATATACCAAGGTTCTACCTGAAAATAATCCGTTGTTATGAGTTCAGGCATGAATAAATATTCACTTCATTAGTTTTTTTTTTTTCAGATTTATTTATTTACTCATTCGAGACAAAGAGAGAGAAGGGGAGGAGAGGCAGAGGGAAATGGAGAAAAATCTTCAAGTGGACTCCCCGCTGAGCATGGAGTCCCATGGTCTGGGGCAAGAATTGGATCCCAGGACCCTGAGATCAGGATCTGAGCCGAAATCAAGATGGGACGCTTAACCACTGAGCCACCCGGGTGCCCCTTCACTTCATTAGTTATAAAGTTCCTGATTGGAGGACACTAGCTTCTACTTGTACCTCCCACTAACTTCTTTCTTAAGACTGTGTGTGACTTTAGCTTTTACATAAACATTTAGGATGATTTAAACAGAGGAAATGTATAGAATCTCTCTAAAAAGAATCTATAGTTGGCCTAGCATAGACAGTAGCAGAAAGTAGGTTCTAGAAATGTGGAGGTGATGGTACAGATCAAGCATTCATAGAAAAAGTCTCTGGGGCTTCAGAACAAGAATCAGGAACAACTGACTATACATATTTCATCCCCAGATGAGACAGAGGAAAAGCAGAAGAGACTGCCCTTGCATGCACCTGGAATATTTTGTGGGGAGGGTGGGCAGAGGCAGCAAACTGTTGGGATGCATAATCAGAATTCTGCCTGTTTTATCCCTAGGAGGTAACTTTTCCTGTTAGTTAGGAGACTTATGTTTAAATACAATAATAAATAAAATAATCTTCCCAGGGGCATTTACATGTTATGTCTACTGGTTCCCTCATCAGTTGGGGGTTAGCCCAAGAGAGAGGGTCATAGGTTATGGAAGAGTTCATAAACTGGAATAACAAAGGGCATTAATGAGCCCTCTGATACTCTAGACGTCTAGAAGTAATTGGTGGGAATAGAAGGGATTACTATGGAAAGGGCTCAGCCCTCCCCTATTGATTTTGTTGCCATAAAAGGGATGCCCACATCTGCTCTGTTATTCTTCTCTGAGCTAGTAGGCTAGGACAAACCATAAATAAGAATGCAAATGGCTAAGTACTAAAACGGAGGTTAAGTGATAAGCTCTGAAAGTGGAGGGTCATGCCTAATTTTGTTCATAAATGGACTGCCTGCCAAGCATCATGGCCAGTGTAGGAAAACAAGGAAGAGTGACAGGGTGGTTGGAGAAGTAAGGAAGAAGGGAGTAAAGGAAAATTTGCCTGTGTGTTCAGGAATTTCACTAATTTTAAAGTATCTAACATTTATTACTGGAAAAAGACAAAAGAAAAATATTCAGCCCAATTAAATATATTTACCTATTACTAATAAAGGAGGTTTTTTGTTTTTTCAAAAGCAGCTATTTTATTACCTTAGTACTCTATGGTACTTTTCTGGTCAAAACAATAAATTACTAATTTGTATTCTTTCAAGCTATATAATAAAAGCAGTATTTTAGAACATAATTTTCACTTCCATCCTTTGAAGCATAGAACTCTTAGATATCTAATGAGTATTTTATACAAATATTTAAACAGACTTGAAGGTCCCAATATAGTCCCCTTTCCTGCTCCTGCCTAAACCCCACCCTGCCCACCCCCACACACATACCTACCCTCCTGCATCCTACCATTATGCTTGCTGGAAATTAGGGCTTTCTATCTGGGTGAGAATGCAAAACAGGCTCCAAGCATTCTGGAAGACTTCATAAACTCTGCCATCTGCACATCTGGTATGTAAGATCCTATAGAACTCTTTAATCAGCAGTACAGATAACTGTGCTTTGGGTACTTATCAGAAAGTTATACCACAAAATGACTGCAAATAACCAGGTCTTGTCAAAACTTACTTGAACGTGGGGTGATTTAAAGAGACAAGCTAACGAGCCATTCTTAAATATTCTCCAAGCTCTGACCTATGTTAAGAAATATAATCCAGACATGACATTGCTGAATAATGTCATTCATCTTCTTGAAGTTAAAATTGGACTATGTGTAATAAAAGAGGAATTCATCTTAACAAAGATTCTTTGTTGTTGGTAGCTTCCCCGAAACATTGTATCTATATTATATATAAAGTCTGGCTTCTTGTACTTAATAATATACATTTAATATGTACATAATAATAACTCTTTACTAAGGCTTGATAAACCACAGTTTAATAACCAGAATAAACCACAGTTTACTTATCCACGCAGCTACTAGAAGACATCTTGGTTGCTTCCAAGTTTGGACAATTATGAATAAAGCTGCTATAAACATCCACGTACAGGGCATGAACATAAGTTTTTAACTTTTTTTGGTAAACACCAAGAAGTACTTAGTTTTATATGAAACCTCAAAACTGTCTTCCAAAGTGGCTGCACCATTTTGCATTCCCACTGGCAATGAGTGAGAGTTCCTGTTGCTCCACATCCTTGTCAGCATTTAGTATGGTCAGTATTCTGAATTTTGGCCATTCTGACAGCTGTATAGTGGTATCTCATTGTTTTAATTTGCCTTTCCCTGATAACATGTGATGGACAGCAACTTTTCATATGCTTATGTGCCACATGGATATCTTCTTTGGTGAAGTGTCCGTTAAGGTCTTTGGCCCATATTTTCATCAGGCTGTTTGTGTTTCTTATAGTTGAGTTTTAAGAATTCTTTATATATGTAAGATAATGATTTTTTTAATCAAATGTGTCTTTTGTAAATATTTTCTTTCAGTCTGTGATTTGTCTTCCCATTCTCTTGACGTTGGTTGCCTTTTACAGAGAAGTTTTTTTTTTAATGAAGTCCAGCTTATCAATTATTTGTTTCCATGAATTATGTCTTAGAATCATCACCATGCCCAGTGTCATCTAGATTTTCTCCTGTGTTACCTTATAGGAGCTTTATAATTTTACATTCACTTTAAGATAATTTTTGTGAAGAGTGTAAGGTCTGTGTCTGGATTCAATTTTTTTTTTTTGCTTGTGGATATCCAGTTTTAACAAACATTTTTTTCATCTTTTAGAGAATTATGTTTTCACTTACTATCTAATTATCATATAAAAAACTTTATATACTGATCTATGAGATAAATTCATCGTAGAAATCAAAGTAACCTGTAAGTCCCAGAGACTTAACATAATAAAGTTTATTTTTCACCTTAAAAAAAAAGAAATCAAAGTAAAATATATTATCTTTCCAAATGACTTTACCATACTTTATCTAGTGGACAACTAAATTTTTAAATTTTTTCCCCTTGGTTGTCAGGAATCTCAGGTAATAATCTAGTATTACATTTCTATTTATTAAATAATAAATAATAGATAAATAATTAAATAATAGATAATGAACAACAAAAAAAGGGAAGATACTATGCTGGGAGATAGATTGGCTTAACTTTCACTGAAGGTTTAGAAAGAAAAAAAATCTATTTCAGATAGAAGAAAAGTAGGGGCTCCGGGGTGGCTCAGTGGGTTAAGCGTTGGGCTCTTGATTTCAGCTCAAGTCATGATCTTGGTCCTGGGATCGAGTCCTACACTGGGCTCTGAGCTTAGGCCAGTCTGCTTGAAATCCTTTCTCCCTTTCTCTCCCACCCCCTCTCCTCACCCACCCACGCTCCTCTTTCACTGTTCCTTCCCCTGCTCATGCACTTTTTCTCTCTCTAAAAATAAATAAATAAAATCTAAAGAAAAGAAAAAGAAATGAGCTATATAGTGATTATTAAGTGGTCTTATTTAATTGTAGCAAAGATGTGTGATATTGTGAAATGTGAAATAAGCATAGAAAGATCAGTTTTCAGGCACCTGGGTGGCTCAGTGGGTTAAAGCCTCTGCCTTCAGCTCAGGTCATGATCTCAGGATCCTGGGATTGAGTCCTACATCGGGCTCCCTGCTCGGCAAGGAGCCTGCTTCCTCCTCTCTCTCTGCCTGCCTCTCAGCCTACTTGTGATCTCTTTCTCTCTGTCAAATAAATAAATAAAGTCTTTAAAAAAAAAAAAGATCAGTTTTCTATATGTGGTATATGGCATTGAAAGCTGTGGTGAAGAACTTCAGTCATTAATTCATATCATTCATTTTCCTATCTTTATGGCATGCTATATGTGAATTTAATTTTTTTAAATAATTGTGTTTTCTCTATTTTTTTAATAATGTAGGCTGCTTCAAATTCATTTGGTGGTAGCAAAAAATAAACAACATGTTGGTAAGAGAAAAGAAACTCCAGTAGCATTCATTTTTAAAATATTCAAAATAGCTATCTGATATAGAGTGGAAAGAGAATAAAATGACAACTAAATTTGTCTACAGTCTTTATGAGCAAGCAATATGCAAAATATTTTTTCATATTTTACTTATTCATCATGAAAACCTGGTTAATAGGCATTTTTATCTCAATTTTATAGGTGATATTCTGAAGCCCAAATAAATTAAATGACTTTCCCAAAGACTCGCAGCTCATAAGTGGCCAAAATCAGATTGGAAGGCAGAACTCTAAAGCTCATTTTCTTCCCATGACACTTTGCCATAACCAATAAAATTCAGTGATCAATTTGCCCTAATTTTCACATTTCAGCCAACTGTTCTGACAACAACTTGATGCACTTTCATATAAATATAACTTCATTAACACTCGTTCAGATCTGAAATAAATACATAGAACAAAACAAACTGGAAGAGAGGAAACCTAGACCATGAATCCATTTTTGTCTTATCTGTAAGATTATTTAATATAGATATAATTTATCAACAACATCAACTGGTACAAAATGGAAATTTGAATGATGGTTGTATTTACTATTCTGCTTTTTGAAAATTTTTGAGACAATTTATTTTGAGAATAGAAGCTCCTATACCTATGGAGGTTGTTTTGTAATTGCTCTCTGCAGTTGTTAATTGACTACAGTAATCCTAGAAGGAGTTGAACAGTTCAATCTCGTTGCCTAAGACATGCTAGCATTTAACAAATTCCAGGCACATACCTGGAAAAATATGGAAATCTGAGGTCTTTTGGACTTAATAGGAGAAATGCTGACTCTCTTTATAGAGCTACTACCTTCTGTCCACCAAGACAAAGTCTGATCATTTGACATTAATTCTTCCAGGGCTTATACCTTTAACTTGAGAACAGAATGTCTCTCTCAATGTAATGCATATGTCATGACTGAAATACTGGAATTCCTTCTGTGTGTTCATTTACATTTCAACGCAGAGTGATGGCAAGGCATAAGCTGTAAGGAGTGGCAGACCAAAGAAACCCAGACCTCTTCCCTCATCTTCCAGCTCATTACCTTCAACGGCTATCCGTTACTATGGAATAAATCTCAACTCCTTACCTTGGCATTTACCAGTCTCCATGCTCTGTCTCCATCTGGTCATTCTAATATTTTCCCCACTACAATTTTCATGTACCTAGCACATCACCAAAATGGATATATTTGACATTTCCCAAAACATCCCTATAGCTTTTGGGGTATGTCACGATTAACAAGACTGGCTGGGCGCCTGCTCTCATGGAACTTGCTTATCATCTTTAGGTTATAAAAGGCAGATCCTGTATGGCTTTACCAGCCAGGGCATATAAAAGGGACCACGCTAGTAGCAATAAGAGTTGTTTCAACCACCCATGCTAACTAGCAGACTGCTGTGATCCCTTCAAAGTCTCCCCTTGCTCACTCTGAAGGGTTTCAGAAGATTCTCACTTGAACTCATAAATCGTCATCTTTGCTATCACATGGCATTGACCATATTCTGTTTGGCACTCATGGCTGACTCCCCCAAAGCCGTAGATCATGCACACACCAAAATAGCCCTGTACTTCCTGAAATCCTCTGAGGCCAAGCAGAAACAGAATCATGTCCCTATCTCCCTATGTCACACTTTTCCACCTCGGCATGAAAGTATGTGGCTTATGAACACACATCTCAGAGCATCCCTCATTAAATACAGCTTTTCCCTCTCCTGCTTATAGCTCCTGTCACCATATAGCTAAAGTGATTATCATTTACTATTAAGTAACAAAGGTATTTTCACAAGAAACATACATTTCTGGTTCTGTTTGGATAATATTAAACAGAGACATTTTCCTTAATGCTATCCTGTGTTTTGGTTATGAGGGTCTATTTATCTTCTAAATCTAGTATGTTCACATGTCAGGCAAATTATTTCATTTTTCTTAATTAATTTGAGAACAATTACATGAAAATGAAAACCAGAAAGACTTCCCTATATTGAGAGGATTTAGTGGAAAATGTCATATGACTATAGCAGAACTTTAATAAAGTAAAATGATAATTCATTGGATTTTTTCAAAGTCCATGGGTCCAGTCTTGGGGAGCAGTCTTTGAAATAGAGTCTAAGCTGCTCTTCCCAGCCCCAGCCTCCTCCATGTCCACCTACTAGACTATGGGAGCCTACATCGCCTCGGGCTCCTTCTGTTCCTTTCGCCCCAAACCCCACATTCAAATGGTGCAAAGTAAGTCCTGTTGTTTCATTCGAACTGCCCAAGGAAGTCCAAATGCAGCAGTAAGCAGAGGCTAGGCTATAGCAAGAACCTTTATTTTGCAACCCTTATTTTATAACCCTTAGGTATTCGCATACATAATTTTTCATCCTTTCCAGTTTTAGACTCTTTAGGAGAAAGAACCAGGTTTTGATCACCACCATAACTCCCAGGATTCCTTGCATACTCTACACTTGAAAAATGATTGTTGAATTGACTCCTTTTGGCCACATTATACTCACTTAACCCAATTATCCTAAGTTAAACATTAAACACTGCTACCTATATTTTATATCTAACCTCAAATCACTTAGAAAGGCATATAAACTCAAAGAATTCCAAAACATAAAGCTGGTTATCTTTTGTTTTATAATTATTTCCCCACTCTTTAATCACATGTATGATGTTGAGAAGCTAGTGCCTTTAAAGCAGCTGCTGAAAGCATGTGGATTATATTAGGAGGCCTTCTGACAGAAAAACAATTATATTAGTGTAACTGACATGATATTGGATAAAGAATGATTAAACCATCAGTTCCTTGGAGCTACTTCTGAGCTACTGTTGCTGGAGGCATACAAAAGAAATATAACAGTGGCTACATTTACACAATGGGGAGATTCATTTTTGGTGGGAACCCTTCCAGGCAAATTAGATTTAAAACAGCATTCTCATCAGAAATAATAAACCTAAAAGAGAACGCAGCCAGCAAAGGAAACTGAGACTTGGAATTCTTAGAGAAACAGAGCTGAAGCCTCACAGTCTTTGCAACATTTTGCAGAATGTATTAGAAGGAAGCAAAGCTTCCAGCAGGAATCAAAAGATACAACTTTGGCACTGAAAGTTGGTACTTTGAGAATAGGCCATAAAAAAGAACTTGGCTTAGTTTGAGATAGCCTGATTCAGCAAGGAGATAGCTCAAGGAAGATGTAACCTGGAACAAAGGAAGGATCACTCACGGGATGAGTCTTTCAACCCAAGTAAAAATCTGTCCCTTCTCTGTCACACATTACTCTCCTCTACTTATTGGTGAGTGAATGGAGAATGGTCTTAGAAAACAGGGCATCGATTTTAGAGTATTCCGTATCATAAGCTACATATATCCCTTAGTACTGTGTATGAGTTAATTTTTCTTAACAAATGCTTTTGCTGCCTGTATAAAGCCCAAAGCTGATGGACACCTCTGGTTATTTTTGTAAGTATGCAACCGACTGGTTAGAACTATGGAAATTTCTAGAGTCAATATTAGTGTAAGTGGAGTTAAATAGTGCCCCTTAAAGATTTCTTTCCAAATGAAGCTTCTTCCTCTCTGAATGTGACATATTTTAAACAAATAGAGGTCAGAAAAGACTATTTTACAGAGTCTGAAGCAGCAATAATATAAAATTATTCCATAAAGCCAAAAAGAAAAGAGTTACATAAATGTGACCCAGAGGCAATGTGCTGTGGAGAAAGAAGTCTGAGAGGGAGGCAGAAAATGAACTATTTTATTTACTTATTTGACAGAGAGAGAGAGAGCACAAGTAGGCAGAACAGCAGGCAAAGTTAGAGGGAGAAGCAGGGTCCTCACAGAGCAGAGAGCCTGACTCGGGGCTCAATTCCAGGACCCTAGGATCATGACTTGAGCCAAAGTCAGATGCTTAACTGACGGAGCCACTGAAGTGTCCCAGGAGTGGTTTGCAAATGCATAAACAAATATTATCTAAAATAATTTTTTGGAGATTCAGTAAAATATATTCAGCAATGTGCTATGTAAAAACAATTTTCTTTCTTAAAAGAAAGCTTAGCTTTTTTTCCCCCCCGAAAGTAGACCCTATACCAACATATCTGGATATTTTATCTATACATTAAAAAGTTAGGCATTTGGGATATTTTAAAATATCTGTCTGTGAATATTTAGATTTGGGGCTTTCAAAAAAAGTAAAAGCTTTTGAAATAGAATTATAGAATCAATAGGACATCTGAGGAAGAAGGGGCTAAAGGGTGATCTAGTCTAGACATTTGATATTATAGATATATAGATGTGTTCATAGGTTCAGAAAAAATATATATATTCTGATGTCTTCCCTAGAAGACTTTTTATCACAAATACCACAAAGGTGTTGGTCTCTTGACTTACAATAGCACAAAAGATCCTTAATGAATCAAAATTGGCTTGTTAAATTTTGACACTAAAACTAATTCAGTTTATTCATAGGTGATCCCTCAGTCCCTCCCTTAATTAATATTGGCAGTTGTTGCAGGCCCAGTAACAGTCATTTCACTTCTCACATTTTACAAATCCTATCAAATTTAAAACAACAAATACAAAAAGAAGCACATACTATGAGAAAGGCATGGAATAAGTGTGCAGAAGTGACAAAACATGATTGTTCCTGCTTCCTTGGTGGTGATAGCCTGGGAGAAGAATGGAGAATGCCAACAAAGGAGAAAGTTACTGACAATGGGAAGAGTATCTGCAAAGTGAGATAATAAAAAAGAACAGAAAATTGTAGAAAAGCAGCTGTAAGATCCCAAGGAGCATCATTTTCTGGTTTATTGATCATAAGGTCACACTGCTTTTCAATACAATATTTTGTAGTATCTGATGTTCTATGTGATGCACTTTCCCATTTAGAAAATAACTAAAACAAAACAAAACAAAACAAAACCCAAAAACCTCTATCTGAAAAGGTAAAAATATGTGGGCATGTTGTAGACATCTCTAATAGGGATTTCATCTTGAGCCAGGTCTGAGTCTAATGATATGGGTTCAAGGGTACTTGGATATTTCTGGGGAATGTTCAAAAGACCCCACGATGTCAACTCACTAGAAGGGATCTCCTGTAAGGGAGTTTAGATCAAAGAAAGATGTAGCCGGGTACAACAAATTGACCTAATAATAAGCCTTACCTGGTAACTGAAGTACCAACTCTCATGTTGCTTTTGTACATATTCCATAGCTTCTAAAAAAGTCACGTTGCCACATTTAACTTCAAGGGATGGGAAGGTAAAACACTACCTTATTCCCAGAAAAAGGAGAGTCAGAAATACTGGAAAACATCAGTACTTTACCAGATAATTCCACACATTAGCATAGTGTAGATATAGATAAAAATCCTCAAGCAGTGGTGGAAGTATAGACAGGCACTGCTATTCTGGAGGACAGCCTGGAATCATGTAGCTAAATGCAGTGTGCATATACCCTAATGCCCAGCAATTCTTTTAGGTATGCAGTTCAGACAAATCCGCTCATAGGACTAGGAGGGGCCATGATCCCCCTTATAAACTACAGCATCATTTGAGATGGTGAGAAGCTGGCTACTATCTAGAAGTGGATAGGCCATATGCTGTGGTACCATGCAATAGTGAGAAGCAATAGAGTAGATGTGCATAGAGCTAACTTGAAGGCACAGTGACAAGAGAAAAAATAAAAATATAGTTATAATACATAGTACAATATGACATTCATTCAAAATAACAATACACATTTTAAAAACATAGTTACAACATCAAAGGGATATGCATTAAACACATTAGAATTATTAATGATGAAGAGAAGGGAGAGTGGAAGTGAGTAGTGGAGATAAAGAAGAACACATACAAATGAATAAATTTGAGAGGGACTTTGAGCAGATCAGTGATGAAAGTAATTAAATCAATGACCTGGATCTAAGACCCAAAAAACAAAACAAACAAGCAAACCAATAATGCTTGAGGGAGTTATTACAACTAAACCATAAAACAAATCTCACCCCCAACATCATTGTTATAGGGTCCCCCATTCTGTTGTAGGATACCCCGTGGCTTTCAAACAATGAATACATGAGGAGCTATCAACAAGCCCCTGGAGCAGCAGCAGTAAAGAGTTTAATACTCAAAAGAGAAGCACGGAGTGCCGTTGGAGACTGCCAGCAGGACCCCCAGAACATACTGGAGTGGCAGCATCTGGCAGGGGCTGGGGCTAAGGAGCAGGAGAAGACAAAGCCCATTTTGTGCTGCCGGAACAATGGCATAGTAGTGTGACCATCTGGCATAAATACAGGAGCCCAGTGGAGCAGGGTCAGGGCCACATACCCAGTGAAGAAGCACTTGCAGAGGCAGAAAAGAGCTGGACTCTCTAACAGAGTTTGGGAAGAATGCAGCGTCTCTGGAGGCAATGTGGATAATCTATCAGATCCCTTTGAGGATATCTGGAAATAACTGGTAAAAACTATAGGGGGGTGGGGGGGAATAAAGGAGTCTGTAAAACTCTGGTATCTCTAGCTTCACTGACCTGAGGACATCCAGGTTATAAATAGTGAAAACAAAATGTTGGTGCCTAAAGGAATATACTTCAAGTGACCAGAAAATCCCCTAACATAAAATATCTCATTTTATGATGATGTTCTGGGTATAAATGAGGCATTAATCCAATTGAGTAAATGTTGCCATTAATTTAGCCTAACCTTTTCGATGAGATGTGAAGATGCAGCCATTACAAGACAAGCCCTAGCAATGAGTTGGTTGGAGACTGCAAGGATGGCGGTAGCAGCATTGAGGTTTTGTGATGAAATAAATTTATGCAAGCTGGGTGTCTGTCTCCAGATTAGCAGTTCAGAAAGGGGAGAGGGAGAGACAGCATCAAGTCACACTGTAACAAAAAATGATGGGATTAATCCATTTGGCATGTCAAACAGAATTAAGAAGGGATCTCAACATTACACTGAGGCTGAAATCTTCAGTGACAGGAGGAATAGTCCCATCATTAATACTAACATGAAAACAAAGAATAGAGGATGCTGGGAGAAAATTTACAATCTCAGGTTATGAAAAGAAACATTAGTATCAGGTTCAGGACATCCATAAATTGTGGTGATATTTGAAAACACAAGAAAGAGGTATCAAAGGGGAAAGATATTACTTTGAAATAATGAGTTCTATTCCTTAGATATTCTCTGCTGCCACAGATTGTGATTAGAAAGTGAGGAGGGGAAAGTTTCCAATCTGCCAAATATGTAATTACACGTGTAATTAAATATGTAATATACTCCTATACAAGTTCAGTAATCCAGTGGAGCAGTGCAAAGAGAATGAGATATAGAATAGAAGACAGATTTCACCACAAGCCAACAGTTGGACGTCCTTTGGCAAAGAACTTTGCCTTTGACCTTCAATTTCCTGGGCTATAAAATGGAAATGGCACTTATGATATCTCCAGAGACGTTAACTACTCAAATGAAATCATATATCTTAAAATGCTTTCTCGGTGGAAATGTGCTATAAAACATTATTTATTTATATTATTCTAAAATGTTCTTATAGTATTTCTTTCTCTATTCACTGTATTTAGTAGGACTGTCAAATCCTAGGAATGTCGCCTGCATAGCCCCAAGAATATTCAATAAGCTAAATCTCAGATGATGCACTATAATTGATGTCGCCTGCAACTGTTACAGAAATTATTCTAGTCAATGAGACCATTGGAAAGAAGAGAAAGGCAAAGTTAGGAGAAGTATTTACACCAGGCATGCATAAGCAAATAAAAGGTAAATGTCCCAATTCTTGAGCCAAAATAAAATCGTAAAAGGGACTATAATTTTTTTCTTTTTCTTTTCTTTTCTTTTTTTTTTTTTTTTTTGCAAATTCTGACATGTATTTAATTTTGGACCTTTCATACTAAACCTTAAAATCATGTTGACACTTAAAGTGGAACATTTATATTTCAGTGGATTTTTGTCTATTCCTGATATGGAGGAAAACATCATATTTTATAAATGCATATTTTCTAAAGTTGCATTTTTTTAAGTAGGCCATATGCTAGGTAATCACTATGCCTCAGGGTGAAGGTCAGTAGAATAAGTGGTTTTGACAACCACAAATGACAGAATAAATTACATAGCCAATCTGGAAGACTGTACAGAAATTAATAATAATAATAATAATAGCAATTTAATTAAAGCCAGTTGAATTGGTTACCATATTGATTACACATGTGAAGCAAAACAGGATGTGACTGAAATACCTTTGACCCATTGCATCAACCCAGTGCATTCCACTACCCTAAAATTCTCATTATGACCCACAAAGTCTTGTTGGGTCTCATCTCTCGCTACTTTCCCAGTGCTCATTACACACTAATATCACTAATACCACCTTTCCTGTCTTAACTCCAGCCACCATGGCCTCCTCTCAGTTCTCTTTGTGCACTATATTCTTTTTGTTCTTCAGAGACCTCAAGCACTTTGTCTGCCATGTTCTTCCTTCTCTGCTTCACCTCACTAATTCTGAGTCATTCTTCAATGAAGTTATCCCTAACCCTCTGAACTTGGCCAAATCCTCTTCTCTCACGGTGTTCCATATGTTTCTTCCCAGCACTAATCTTTATGCTTATTAATGTCTGTCTCTCCAACAAAATAATAAAATCTTTAAGAGCAGAGCCCATATATACCTTTCTCATTATTTTATCCCTAATACCAAAGTGCTTGCATATAATATATGATTATATTATATATTTAATATATGCTTATATGTAAATATATATTATATAATAGTCGTATATTGTATATTATATAATAGTCACATATTATATAATATATACATGTATTAAAGGAAGGACTAAATATTTTTCCTCTAAGTGCCAGAGACCCCATACAATTTTCAAACTGTAAGTAAATTCATTCACTCATTACTTCTAGTAAATTCAAATGCTAAAAATCATTGTGTGATATTTATTTTGTCAGTCATGTTGAACTAGTTATATGAAATCAATAGAAGGGAAATCACAAAGCTTATACTCAAGGGAACATTTTAACTCAATTTGTAGAGCACCTAAGGAGAGGCTACTCCATTCACTTCATATTTACTACCACCTCTGTCACATGTAGTGGGTGAAGATTTCTGTACATAGGTGAGGGCAAAGTTGTCTAGATAAGTGTTTCGGCTGTGTGTGTGTGTGTTGTGTGTGTGTGTGTGAATTTGTGTGAGAGACAAAGAGACAGAGAGAAACATTTGATAGATAGATCATCTGTAAGAAGCTCTTACCATGATTTCCAAAAACAATTTGTACTTTCATTTGTGTGAAACTCAAAAATTCCCATAGCAGTCAGCACTAAGAACTAATCAACACCTGGCTTCTTTCCCAAAATCTACCCCTGAGTTTCATTATACTCTATAGAGCCATGGTGGTCAGAATGAAGTAAGAAGCCCAATTTATGGATGGCTCTAGATTTCATAAGGAAGTGAATCTGTAGTGGAGTTTCTTTTTTTTTTTTTTTAAGGTCACATATGAAGCAAAATTCAGAAGCACTTCAAATGAACCCAGTTCCTTGTAGTTTGAAAATAAATAAGGAAAGGCAGCATGGTAAAGTAGGGTTTACTTAGAATCACAAGATCTAATTGAATCCTTATGTCCACCTCTATTTTTTAAGTTTTTACTTAAATTCCAGTTAGTTAACATAGAGTGTAATGTTAGTTTCAGGTGTATAATATAGTGGCTCAACACTTCCATAAAACACCCGGTGCTCATCACAGCAAGTGCACTCTGCTTCTTAATAGCTGCATGACTTTAAGTACATTTTTGACATTTCTTTTTTTTTTTTTAAAGATTTTATTTATTTATTTCACAGAGGGAGAGAGATTACAAGGAGACAGAGAGGCAGGCAGAGAGAGAGAGGGGGAAGCAGGCTCCCCGATGAGCAGAGAGCCCGATGCGGGCCTCGATCCCAGGACCCTGAGATCATGACCTGAGCCGAAAGCAGAGGCTTTAACCCACTGAGCCACCCAGGCGCCCCATTTTTGACATTTCTGAGCTTTACTTACCTTTATGTGTTAAATGGGGAATGTAAAAACGGCCTCAATGGGTTTTACTTAAACAAAATTATTAATGCCTACCATTTTTTGAGTCTGTCCTACATATATTTACCTGGAGATTTCATCTTAACTTCTTGTAAAGTGGTATTAAACATCCCCAGCTTACAGTTAGACTCAAAGAATTCAAAGTCACACAACTAATAACCACCCGAGTAAATGGTACTGAATGAGACTGCTAGGGACCTATACCAAAACTATGAAATATATTTTGCTGTTGACACAGCCGTTGAGCTTCAGATCAAATCCCAGCATCCTAGACCAAGAAATGATTCTCATATGACTCAGATCGTGGCCAACAACATTGCAGCTGTGGCTGGTTGTCATGGGGAGCTCCTCAGTGACTGCTTACCCACAAATTTCAATTTCAGTTTCTTCCAACCTGAGGCGAATTGGGCAGGGACTCTCTCTCAGTATAGCTACCATGACAGTCATGGCTATCACCCTTTCACCTGCGTGTTGTCATGTTGGAGAAATTTCAGAATTGATTTTTTAAAAAACTTTACACAAAAGGCATGTATGTCTTTTGGACTTTGAGAAGCTGAGCGCATCATGTGTGAAAGTGCTTGGGATTCAGGCATGCCCTCTTCACCATGGTGCTCACCTGCACATTCACTTTGTCGAGCCCAGTAAAGACAACATATGGGACAGGAACACAGATGAGGAGAATGGTAAGTTAAATCCCCTCTGTGGGAAAGTAAAAAGTTGTTGTAAAACAACTCAAACCTCAAAACTTCTACACAGAAAATATTCAGAGCACACATCAAACATCTGACCACATTTTTAGGGGGGAATCAAGGGTATAGGAGGGAAAATTCTGGGCTGAACGGTAGAATGCCTGGTTGTAAATCTTGGTTGTGCCACTTACTGGCTATGTCATTTTTGTCTAAAGTCACAAAACGTCAGCCTGTTTCCTTATTGTGAAATGGCCATACTGATGCCTTCCTAGTCCACCTTCCAGAGTGCAGCAAAGCTGACATAAAATAGCATGAGAGACTGGGGCGAGGATAGCACTCCTATATTATTGTTTTGATTTTATGTACTGATCTGTTTTTATTATAGGCGGTATTTTTCAAAACATGTTCTGTAGAACACAAGTTTTGTAAGAAAAGTAATAGAAGTTATTTTTATAAGGAGTTTGTGTTCAAATATGTTTGGAAAATTCTGGGTTAAACAAAGTTAACCCCTACTTTGAGACTTCTCAGAGCTTCCAATAGGCTAATGTAAATTTCCAAAAGGGAGAATTCAATTCACTATATTTATTTAACCTCATACCTTTTATCTTCCAGGATTAGTATTACCCAGAAATTTTTGGAAAATTTAGCTCTTTGAAGAATTGATAAATATCGCGTTGAGGTTTGGATTCTCAGGTAAAACCTTTTCTATACATTACAATAATGGCTGCCACACACTGAACATTTTCTAGATGCCAAGAACTGAGCTAAATGTTCTAAATCTTGGAATCCGATTTAAACTGCTTCACAGTCATTTGAATTGCATGCCTTAACCCCATTTTATAAGTGAGAAAAATGACACTTAGAGAGGTTAAGTAACTTAACCAAACTAATAAGTTACAAGGCCAACATGCAAATCCAAACCAAAGTCCGTGCCCTTGCTCACTGCTGACCACTTTTTTGAATGACTGTCTGGATGAACCATGTGATCACACGTAAGACGTGTTTTAAACAGCACAAAGCAATCCTATGGACATCGACATAACTTGGGAAGGAGGTTCTACCTCTTTCTCTGGCAGCCTAGCTCATCTAAGCTTCTAAGAGACGTTGTTCAGGTCATCAGTCAGAGTCATGGGCATCCCCTCAGCCCACTCAGGTCCACTTCTATAGCATTTTCTACCATCACCCAGATTTTGGTCTTCAAGCCAGACCTCTTCTCTCTATTGCTGTTAATGGAAGAAGTAGGTCTTTCTCTTTCTGGTCCATCTTTTATACAGTTTCTCAAAACGTGCAGGTAGGCTGTTGTCCGTTCCACATAGGGCAAAGGACAAGAAATGCTCAGAGAAACCTCAAGCCTATGCCAAGTATACTTTCCAGAGTTGACAATTATAGAACTATGTTTGGTTTTTAATTTCAATATTCTTCTTCAGCAGGAAATTCCATGCAACAATGTCAAAAGCAGAACCCTGTTTGACAAGTAACCATGACATCATCAAAGTACAGTAAAAAAAAAAAAAAACCCAGCAGAACCTCAAAGAGTACTCAGATAAAGATTAATCTTTCAAGAATACGTTTGAGACCCAACTCAACAATAATTTGAATACAGAATCTCAGGATTTCAGCATTTTTGGACCTATTTTTTTAATACATATAAGGCAATCTAATTTTATTTCATCCAAACCAACTTGATTACTTCTATAGCAAATTGTTTTAAGGAAATTCATATGATCCTTAAAACCAGATAAGTTAATTTATCAAATTTCCTAAAATATGTCAAATTTATCTTTGATCTTGTCATAAAATTAAAAGTTTATAATTCAGTTGTATAAGAAAGACATCAAGTGTAGAATTATTCCATTACTAGAGTTGATCCATTCCTCTCAAAGAGCTTTGATGAGTAGTTTTCATATTTCTATTTTATTGTATTTTATCTTTTGAAGATTTTATTTATTTATTTAACAGAGAGAGAGAGCAGCAGAGGGAGAGGGAGAAGCAGACTCCCCACTGAGCAGGGAGCCCAATGTGGGGCTTGATCCCAGGACCCCGAGATCATGACCTGAGCCAAAGGCAGATGCTTAACTGACTGAGCCACCCTGGCACCCGGTAGTTTTCATATTTTTAAAACTGAAAAACACTTTCTTCAAATATTTTATAAACAGCTCAATGTATTAAGTAGAAAGAGACAGAATCTGTCTTTGAGAAGCAAGAGAAAAAGTCTAGAAAAGCGGTCTGCTCAGAGCTTCCATCTACCAACTTCTGCAGATAAGGTTCAAAGAGATTCCCTAGGAATTTATACAGCACTGTCTACAAACCACTGGTCTAGATAATGTTTCAGACAAAAATTGAAGAAAGGTGATTTTTCTCCACTAAGCTAGCAGGTAATACTCAGTACATGGATAAGGCCATGAAAGCAAGAAAGAAGAAAGAATTTTATAGTAGGAAGGGAACTCGATAATCATAAAATCTAATGTTCACCAATTTTATGAATGAGGAAACAGGCACAGAGAATTTAAGTCACTTAGCCAATATCACACAGCTAATCAGCGGCAGTCAGGAATAAAATTACTGCCTCCTGACGCAGTCTGATGCTCTCCTAAGACACTACATAGACCTGCATAAATCATTTGGAGGTGGCATATTTTTTTAAAATGCTTTAGCATAAGAGAGAATGAGACATTGTTCATTCTGAGACATAAGTATAATGTGTTCAGTAAACTAACACAATAATCAATGTATATTTATGTATCCTGAAGTCTCCTCCTGGTGTTCTGCACTGAAAAGGACTCAGATGGACTCTACATAGTATTCATCCTTGCCTTGAGTGGGGTAGTCATTGCCCAGTTGAACATGCTTGTCATTAGTTCTTTCACTATCCAAAACACATGCTGAATAACAATCACCCAGCAGATGATCCCGTTGAAGTTCAAAGGTTAACATTTTTTATAATTGAAGCATTCCAAAAATCACGGATCCTAACAATTTAATATTCTCAGCTTCTCCTGGAATGTTCTAAATAACTAAAAATGTTTCTGACAATAATGGCATTTTTCATGAGAACACTTCCCTTTCCATGTATTATACTTTTCAGGTACTCGAATTAATATTTTCATTACATGTCCCCTCACATTGTTCCTGCTACTCCTACATCAGGGGTATCTTGTTACATCAGTCCTAGGAAACCAATACAATGACCCTGACAAGACTTGTTTGATTAGGTAGATCCATATTAAATTGTTATTTTTACATCAAAAGTAGTCAAGTAAGAGTAATTTCATATGCTTAACCTATACATGGTAGCTATGTAGTGGTAAATTCATTTTATGGCTTATTATCTACAAGAGGCTTCATGATTCAGGAAAAGAGAAATTAGCAAACTTCAAATCACACCACTGTAGTTCTTACATATGGACATCTTTGAGAATGCAAAAACATGCTCTACTGTATTGCTATACACTTTTTTTTTAAGTATCTGGTTTGTCCAGCACTATAGAAATGCATCTATAACTCTGCATTGTTTTAGCTTTACTTCTGAGCTACTTGCTTTAACCAATTCCATAGAAAGAAAGAGGTCTTTTTCCATTTTTTTAAAAAAAATCTGATCCCATGATTTATCTTTCTGATCACTGATCTTCCCCTCCTTTCCCCACTGAATTTGGAATTTTCTTAGGTTTTTATTTTTTATTTTTTGTCTAATCTGAAAATATATTCATTTAAGGCTATCTAGTATACTGAGTTGCTTGACTATTTAGAACTCTGTAGTATAAAACAATGACATCACATAATTCATTGAATGGTAGAGATATAATTTAGTAAGAATAAAGTAACTACCACAGGAGAGTTTCCTTGGGAAAGTAGGACAGGCAATACAAAATCAATTGTAATTTTCAAAAATAGAATGACCAAGATTTATGCAGACCATGTTGTTACAGTTCTAGACATGTTACTGCTCCCAGTAGTAATGCAATGACAATTTGCAATATCATGCAACTTAACCAGCTGCAAATTAAACTGGGTTTTAAATAAATAAAGAAGAAATTGGGGCATTCATTCATTAATATTTATGATTTCCTGATAAAAATGAGGAACATCTAGATTATTTTCTAAGATTTGCTGAAATACTGCTACAGAAAGTGACACATTCCTTAAAACCTATTACAAAGACTAACCAAACTTAACGTTAAGGCTGTTTTCTTTGTCTTATCCAATTCCCTCCAGCGGCAATTTAAACTTCTTTTATGCAGTCTGTTCTTTCTTGTGTTTTAATTGGTGTTCACAGAAATTACTATCTTAACATGGATTTTGAAGGGACCAAAGTTCCACTCAAGAAAGTCTGGAGGCGTGACTAACATAACACAATAAACAAACAAACAAACAAACAAACAAGATAAAATAAAATAAAATAAAAAAGAAAGTCTGGAGGCCTGAAGGTTAAAGGAGAACTTGTAAGGAAAAGTGAACACAGCAAGATTGTGTTTGTGTTGCATGATAATAAGATGAGAGAACAAATGGTCATAAACATCCGATGTGAGAATCATTACGCTCCTCATGGACTTTACAAGAAATGTTTCCAATTTTTAAAATATTTTTCTCCATGATATCTTAGCAAAGGAAACAATAATAAACTTCCTGTCCATGGACAAAATTTGCAAAATGCTAAAATCTTAAGTACAATCTAAAAAGCATGTGCCTTAAAGATTCTTTGAAAGCATAAGGGATGGAGATTCTACAACTGGCCTGGAAGCAGTTAACTTTGTGATGTCTTCAACAGTCTTAAGTTTTTTTGCTTGTTTGTTTTTGGTATGTCCTATATATCCTACTTCCTTTTTTTTTTTTTTTTTTTAAAGATTTTATTTATTCATTTGACACAGAGAGAGAGATTACAAGTAAGCAGAGAGGCAGGCAGAGAGAGAGGAGAGAGGAGGAAGCAGGCTCCCTGCTGAGCAGAGAGCCCGATGTGGGCCTCGATCCCAGGACCCTGGGATCATGACCTGAGCCGAAGGCAGCGGCTTTAACCCACTGAGCCACCCAGGGGCCCCTGGGATCATGACCTGAGCCGAAGGCAGCGGCTTTAACCCACTGAGCCACCCAGGCGCCCTATATCCTACTTCCTAAAACATGGTGGAATCTATACAAGTACTGAAGTCTCCACAGACAAAGGAATTACTTTGGAAGGACAGAAATTGAGGTTTTTGATCATAAAACAGGCCAAATCAAGGTTTCTGGAAAGAAGTGAATCTTCCTATTTTTAAGAATGGTTCAAAAATTGGAATTTCTAAGGAACAAATATTTTTGAAATTGTTGGTCTATGGAGTTGTAAACATAATTTTCCTTCTTCTTCATTGTTTTGTCATAAAAAGTGATGCTCTTATTACCTCTAAAATTGTCTTATACAAAATCACTGTTTTGAATACTCATTATACTCAAAAAATGAATACATGGATTTTTTAATCTTAACCTTCAAATAGCTCTGGGAAGCAGATACCCTCTTATTCACTAAAAGATGAGAAATTGCAGGACCACAGAAATTAAGTAACTTGACCATGGTCATAAAGGCAATGAGTGACCAAACCATGATTCAAATCCCAATGAATTTGTCTCATTCCCACTCTGAGAGCAAGCATACTTGGATTAAGTTAAGTCTCTAGAGGATCCTCAAAAAATTAAAAATTGAACTACCATATGACCCAGCAAGTCCACTTCTAGGAATATATCCAAAGGAAATGAAAATACTAAGATATCTGCACCTCCATGTTGATAGCATTATTTGCAATAGCCAACACATGGAAACAACCTAGGTGTCCATCAATGGATGAAGGATAAAGAAGTTGTGGTATACACACACACAGTGGAATACTATTCAGCCATAAAAAAGAAATCCTATCATCTGTGACAATATGGATGGACCTTGAAGACATTCTCGTGAGGGAAATAAGTCAGAGAAAGACAAATACTGTATGGATTTACTTATATGCTTTATATAGAATCTAAAAACAAACAAGTTTTGATCAGATCAGATTTCTAGTTACCAGAGGTGGAGGGGGGTAGGGTTAGGAATTGGAGGATGATAGTCAAAAGGCACAAACTTCCAGTTATAAGATAAATAAATAGTAGGGATGAAACATACAACATGATAACTGTAGCCAAGACTGCTGTATGGTATACAGGAAAACTGTTAGAGTAAATGGTAAGAGATCCTATCATAAGCATAATCTTTTTCCCTATTTGCTTTTCTTCTTTCTTTTCTTTTTATTGTATCTGTATAAGAAGATGGATGTTAGCTGAACCTATTGTAATAATTTCATAACATATGTAAATAAAACCATTACACAATAGCCTTAAACTTATACAGTAGTGTATGACAATTATTTCTCAATAAAACTGGAAAAAGATCTCCACACATACACTTCTCATATTATATGAACATATTTAAAATAATCAGCCTATGAGTAAGAATGTGTTAGTCTTGTCCCTTGAAATCTTTATTATTAGGGGCTCTGTTTTGCAATGAATGAGCATTTTCACTGTCAATATTCTGAAACTTGAATTCTCGGTATACTAATTTACATAGTAATTTTATTCCAGTTTCTATTTTGCTTAATTTGACAAGAAAATTCTAGTACTAGTACAATTTACATTAGAATCCATCTAGGAATACAATTCACCATATTGATAGCCTTAGGCATCTACTGATATGTTAAAGCATAGCTTTAAACAAATATTAAACATAAAATCTAGGATATATGATAATGAAGGATGGTAAGAGGCTTTGTTCATTTATTGGTAGGAAAAATTGGTGGTGTTGGTGAGACTAAATATCAGGAATGAAAACAAGAGTGTTGTACTAAATTAAATAAATTAACACTGAAAATAATCATTGTGTGTGTGTGTGTGTGTGTGTGTGTGTAAAAATGATAATTGTCAGCTTTGGTAAGGGAATGGGTTAAAATGAATATTTTAAATACTGTCAATGAGAATATAAATTGCCCAAGTGTCAATTTGAATATAAGTTACTTCATGGCATATACCCAGCCACTTAAAAATATTTGGCATAGTCTTAAAATATTTAAACTTTTTGACCACATAATTGAATTTATAAAATCTCTTAGGCTAAAGATAATCAAAGATGCAGATAGCACTTATGTACAATTTTGCTGATCATGGTATTATTTTGCATAGCAAAACATCAGACACAATTCTGTGTCCCACAATAGGGCAATGGCTAAACATTATGCTAGAGTCATACAATAGGTAATTGTATAAAAATTGAAAATTATATTTCACAAACATTTGATGGCATGATGAAGAGCAGATATAAAATTACCTGTAGTGGGAACTCAATTATATGTGAATACATGTTCATAGAGAAAATAGAAAAATACCAGAATATCAATAGTGGTAATCTCTAATAAAGCTTATTTTCTACTTTATAGTTTTCTATTTTTATTCCAGAAATTTGTGTGACCATGTATTGTATTTTAACAAAAGTAAATCATTTCTTAAAATAGGGAAATTGTTGGGAGGTGGTGCCCATAGAGATTAGAGTGAAGATCTCAACACCTCACTAGGGTGATTCTAAGGAAAGCAACACCCACCATGAATGTACATCCCCATGGGTAGAGCTGCTCACCTACACACTCAAAGGCATTGCCTTATGCCAGATGGTGCTGGAGCACTTTGCACATTCCTGGTTAGAGAACTTTTGTAGGAAACTATGCCATAGAGATCGTGATGATTATATTCTTTCTTATATATGTCATCCGAATTTTAGATTTAAGATATGATCTAAGTACAGCTAATGGACTGCACAGAGTGGTTCTAAGAGAACCTCACTTGAGTTCTTAGTTTGAGATAAATACATTACGTGTATTAACCTTTTTAATTTGCACAACAATCTATTTTACGAATTAGGAAGATGAAGCTCTTAGAGACTTGATGATTTGTCTACATAACCACAGTGAGTGCAGGTCAGATTTAGGTCTGTACTCTTTCTCTTACATATACTGGGGTAATGTTACATGGCATTTAAGCGGTACTTTTACTTGGTATAAGAAATATTATAATCATCTCAGTGTCTAACTTTTGAGAGAAACTGAACTGACAATGACCCATTTATAAAGTTAAATCGGGCCAACCTAAGATAGTCCTCCCACTCCGGACAGCACAGAATGTGCTGTCGAGCAGATGTGTAGAGCAGAAGGGGTTCTAAACCAATTCATACACGTGAATGAACAAAAGCAGGCTCAGCCACTGCATTTGCTTTTGTTTCATACATACAAATAAAAATAAAATATATTTAGACTTAAGTTAGTAATTACTTAAAGCCGTTTGCATTTTACCTCTGTGAACCCAGAGAGAATTAATATAAAATTATACATGGTTGTTATTTATATTTATTTATTTAGGCCCACAAGTTTGTGGTGGAAATACAGATATACTCAAAAGCCCTCACACTCAAATAAGAAAAATGAAATACAAGATTGACAGAAGGGGCAAGATAGGTTAGATATGCCTTGGAGAATTCTGCCCATTTTATACACGGACTCGTTCCAGGTAGCAATTCAAAGCTGTATTTATCATTTTAGAAAAATCACAACAAAATCCCTGCTCGCTGATTTTTTGTTGTGAAAAATCAGTCCTGTATTTCTTTTTATATTTACCAAATAAATGAATATATAGCACATGAAAGAGCCACGAGGTCTAAATCCACTATTTTAATCAATGCTGAATAGCAGCACTGGGCTTATTCCAAGGAAACTTATTGTTACAGTTGACAACTTTCTCCAACTACTCTAGAATGTTATTTTAAAGGTCTCAGGAATTAAAATTAAAACGAATGCCTTAAGCCTTTTCAAAACTCTGTCCCAGAAAATAAAAGCCAAATGCTTGCTCTCCAGAGCGTTATAGAGAGATGCATTTGGCTGAGGTTGAAATATCTCTTTAATGTGGAATTACTGGAAAAGCTATGATTGAACAATGCTAAATAACGCTCCGCTGAAGATAAAAAAAAATGGGGTTATTCAACCAGAAATACCCATTCTAAAATAAAAAATGACCCTTATACATTTAAAATCATTGTATATAACATTTAAAACATAATTTGGCACATACAGCAGTGTGAATAAAATTAAGTGTCCAGGTCTCCTTTAATACTTTTTTAATAGAATAAAACAAAGCAAAACATGACCCATCTCAACCAACGATTACTTTCATTAGTTTCTTTTCAAGACCTATAGCTTAGAAAGGCAATCTTAGGAAGGTTGCTTTCCTTTGATAGAATTCTGAACATTTATGTAAGTATAAATGGAAAATTTTTTGTATTAAAAAAGTAACATAATTGTAAATTTAAAATGCTCAATATATATAAAAGATGAGTTACCTTATGATTCTCCCATTTTTTCCATTTGTACTTTAATACATATTTTTTTAAGAAAAAAGTTTAAAATATAATCATTTGGGAACTGGCTATAAGTTCTGAAAAATTGTGGTAACTTTTCCCTATGAAAATGTTTGTGGAAATGATTTTACTAGGAAGTCTACATGGGTTATCCTAGTCTAACCTGATGCTTTAGAGATGAGTAAACAGAGGCTCCACCAGTGACAAGTCAGATGTGATTGATACCAGGGTTCTGCCTTTCCATCTAGGACTCTTTTCCTTCCCACACTGACCTCCATCTGAACAATAAAGGCTAAGGAAAGTGTTAGTTAAGTTGACTGACTCCAGTTTTAAAAATTATAAAACTATAAAAGGGTAAGCTTTTTGTTTGTTTCCTTGATGCTTCCTGCCATGCCCAGTAGTTATAGGCTGAAAAAAACATGTCATCATGCAAGTTCACGAGAGAGACATGCTATAGACCTAAAGCAAATACAACATGCATTGTTTCTTTCCAGAATTTGAGCTCGAGACAAAACTTAAAAAAAGCACCTATCTGCTTTTTACTCTTTATTCATTACAGTGACATACTGAAATAACAGAGGTCAAAATGTTAACATTTTCAGAAGACTTTCTTCAATGGAGTGGATTAAACTGATGTTTCAAGGTTAGTAAAATATGAACTTGTTTTTGTTCATATGGGGGACTATAGTATCTTCACAATGTTTTTAAGAAACTCTAGATAAGATATAAATCAAAGTGACCATCTCAATAGAGGACCTAGGAAATTACTTATTGGCTGTGACTATTTCATTGTAATTAATGAGACTTTTCTATTACAATTAGACATAACTCAGCGGTTAACATGCCAAACAAACATTACCCCATCTTCACTGCTTTACTCACCTATCTGATCAAGTAACAATGGCTTATCCAGCTCCACATAGAAAGTTTTCGAAAGAAGGATATGGGATATTACTCACTTGTTTTTATATTTCACTCTCAAAGATTAAAATGGAAAATTAACCTTGTATTTCTGTTTGGAGAGGACTAGAGAAGAATGACTGGAGCTCTTAGCACAGGAAGCTCCATTTGGCTCTTTTATTTCCCTCTAATTTTTCCATGAGATGGGGATAATTGTAGGAAGCTGGAAATAATAGCACAGAACTTCTGAGATTTCTAGTGTTTAAACATATTTGAAGCACAACTTTTTCTCAAAGGAAATCTTAAACAGAGCTTCAGTATGTAACAATGGGAAGAGTCCAACTTTTATCTCTGAGGTGGATGGGGAGAGATCAGAATCCTGGGAAATCCAGCTCCTCATCTCTCCGCCCTGCACTGGCCCCTTGACACAGCCCCAGGTCTCAGCAGAACACAGTTTTAAAAGCCTAGTTGTGAATGATACGAAAGACTAGGAGAAGAAATGAAGCTTAGTCGATGAGTGTCATCACCTTGCTAGGTTAATCATGATTGTGTGTGATAGATAAGTCTGCAGGAGGTCTGATGCATTGAAACAGGAATTTGAGCTCAAGTGGTTAAAAGCTTTTGACTAACCCTAGAACTGAAAATGAATTCATGAGAAACATTCTAAGTGACATATATATGCATTATCATGGTTACATTATATAGAAAAAAAGAACAATGAGAATAGAAAGTATTAGCTACTTAAATAGTTGCTCTATATGTCTCTCTAGTAATAAAACATATACCTCTTTTTTACAATTATGTGTTTGGAAATTATAATGTCTAGAAATAATTGGATGGGGAAATAAAGACCTAAGATCTTAATATTTGCAAATACTTTGAGTCAGTAGACTAATAAAAGGCCAAGCAATAAAACTAAAAAAATATATGTTGTTGAAGAATCCATCTTCATACTCATGTTAAATAATTGATGGGAATATGAAGACCTTCCCTGTTAAAAAGAGAAAGTCTTTTCCACATTAAGAATGAGTTATATTAATGAAATAATATATTTAACTAGTTTTGATCTGGATATTGGTATTAAATTAGCCCATACACTTGGATTTTAAGAGGCCTTCAGAATGTTTTTTTTTCTGCCAAAAAAAGTGGAAGAGAAGCTGTGTACCCCAATATCCATTCTCCTTTTTTCTGTTTTTCAAATTTTAATTTAATGACCAGGACACATGGCCACTTGCCTAGAGACTGTTTTTCCCATTGTCCCTTGCAGTCAGTGACTATGTGTGGGCCAGTGGGGCACTCCCAAACTATGTGCAACTTCTGGATTATTTCCTTAAAGATAAAGCTACTTTCCCAGTGCATCCCCTGCTTCTCTTATCCTTGGTTGAGAACAGCAGCTGATGAGAATCTTAGATCTAAAGATGGAAGCCACATGTTGAAGACGATGTAGCCAACTGACCAGGGTTTTTAGGGACCACACACTTACCAAAAGGAAAATCTTCTTCTCTATAATTCAAGTCCCTGCATTTTGAGGTTTCTTTGTAATAAATCTCTGACCTATACCTTAGCTAATAAAGAACTTGGTGTCGAAGAGGTATGCTGCCATAAGAAAACATATGTGGCATCTTCTCAGTGGTGGAGTTGTAGACTGTGAGTACACAAATACTGCACCCTGGAAAGCTAAAACCTTTGTTCCTACAGCATGGCAGAATATTTAGTAAAACGGTCAACTACAGAGAAAGGGAAGCCATACCTACAAATTCTGTTTCTCTAAAGGAGACTATAAGGAACAGGCTAATTATTTGTCTGTTAGCTGCCCCTTGACACTTGTAGTGCAGTGAATACCTTCTGTGTGTGCAGAAAGAAATCTAGAAAGGAGCAGGCTACTGTCAACAATTTCTCAATATCTGTTCTTCTGTTATTTCTTTTAGCAGTTTATGCCTGTTTAAGCACAAAAGTGGACACAATGGTACCCAGGAAGACATTACCTTTCCTAGCATTTGCTAGCATCTTAGGGTCGCCATGTGCTTAAGTCTGGGCCAATGGGATGTGAATCAATGTTAGGTATGAATGAAAGAGTGAAGGAATGAACACTGAAAACTATCCCTAATGATAGGGGGAAAAATGCTAAAACTAACAAAGAAAAGTTTATGAACTAAAATTATGATATAATGGGACAAAGCACAGTTCCCCACTGAAGATTTAAATTATACTATAAAATCATCTCTAAAATGTCATCAAATCTCCACAGTGAACTACCAACCAGTTGATAATTTAGATTACTCATACAATTTGAGTTACTCCTGATTTCTAATTTTAATCCAATTAGAGGGAAAAGTATTTGATTTGGAATTATAATTTTTTATTTTTTTTTGTTTCTTTATGTTTCACAAATTGAGCATAAATATGAAGTAAACAATTAGGTAGTTAATCCAAATTAGTTTTTGTCACTGCGAATATTTGAACATCCACTCTCGACATTAAATTCCTTATTTTAACTGATTTTTAGAACTTATCGATATCTTTTTTTATTCTACTTGTCATGGCTTATTTAATTATATGTTTTTCCTATTTTAAATTGCAAGACTTACTCAGTATGTTCCTTTAAAATTTCATTGAAAACCGCAGGTACAGATGGTCCATTACTAGCAATAAAAAGGCAAATTAAAATTATGCAAAACCTTTTGGAAAGCAATTCATTCCACAGCTATCTCAAGAAAAGTGTCTGTGTTTAAAATCTAATGTGATAAGACTTCCTGCTGATACAACAAGTCATCCTAAAAGAAGGGTTGTATCATCTGAATTATCTGCTTTTGGCAAGAAGGAGAGACTACCTAATTGATTTTAATAAACAATAGCTATGAATAGGATTTCAATCTGTCACGGTTAGGTCCTAATTCTTTATATGATTTGATAGACAATGACATTCAAAACCACAAATTTCTGAATCTTGTATCTACCATCTACTACTGTCTTCTAGTGTTATAATAGGACTTTTGTATTATCTAGAATAATTATGCTTGTTAATATCTCTGTAGGGATAGTGGCTTAAGAAACTTTTGGTTGAATGGGGCACTGCAGTGGATATCAATAAATTTTGGAACCAAAACACACACAGGTTCAAATCTTCCCTTCATTTTTTGTTATTTGTATCTGTTTGGGAATATCTCTTAATCTTATTTTTCACCTATAAAATGATGACAATGATAATTCTTTAAAGAGTTGTAAAAAGTATCATTAAAGATGTGAAAATACTTCACATAATTTAAATTCCAAGCAAATATTAATGAGTATTACTCATCTAGATTGAGAAGAGAAGAGGAAAGATAAATCAAAAGATGGTGGTTTAGAATCTGATGCAGGTGATTGCCTTTGAGCTAACTTTCTTAGAAATGTGAGAAACAACATGAAGAAAAACTTGTGTCATCAGTAGAAAGGAGAAAAAATGACAGGGCTTTCTGAAAAGGAATAGAAGAAATGAATCGAGGAACAAATAGAAGAAAGACCCAGTGAAGGAAGAAAGGAGGAAAAGAAAAGTATGCCAGCAATAAATAAAGCCTTCACCACCGATGCCTTGTCAGAATGTTAACATGGTGGAGGAAAGGCGATGGCATTATAAAGAACTCTGACAGATTACTGTCCTGCAGAAATTCATTCTGTCAATACTCCCAACTGGGATCTTATCTATATCAGTGAAAGGATTAGCTTAAAACTATGAAAGACAAATCCTGTTCTTAAAGTAATTAGCCAGTAGATGTGGAAATGTCATACTTCAGTGAGAATTTATTTTTGGAGATTGAAGGACCAGAGTCACCTCAAGCAAGGAGCATAATCAGATTATATCTGATCAACAAAGAAGAAAGCAGTGTACCTCCAAATTTCTGGAGCAGCTGTGTGGTAATTATTTTATAATTAATTTCCTGTGTGTGTGTGTGTGTGTGTGTGTGTGTGTGTGTGTGTGTGTTTTCCTCTCAGTATTATTCCTTCATCTTATTCAGCAATTTAAAAGAACCTTAATTTCCTGGAATTTGTTTGGAGCTTATTATGCACCAGGATGCTGAGATGCTGAGTTTAAACCAACTTCCTGTGTTGTTTCTTTTTTTTTTTAAGCTGTTTCTTTTTTTTTTTAAGATTTTTTATTTATTTATTTGACAGAGAGAGAGAGATCACAAGTAGGCAGAGAGGCAGGCAGAGAGAGAGAGAAGGAAGCAGGCTCTCCACCGAGCAGAGAGCCCGATGAGGGCCTCGATCCCAGGACCCTGAGATCATGACCTGAGCCGAAGGCAGAGGCTTTAACCTACTGAGCCACCCAGGTGCCCTGTGTTGTTTCTTATAATGCTACAGTTGAATTACGTTCCTTGTACAAAATCTATTTGAGGGCGCCTGGGTGGCTCAGTGGGTTAAAGCCTCTGCTTTCGGCTCAGGTCATGATCTCAGGGTCCTGGGATCGAGGCCCGCATCGGGCTCTCTGCTCAGCAGGGAGCCTGCTTCCCCCCTCTCTCTCTCTGCCTGCCTCTCTGCCTCCTTGTGATCTCTCTCCCACTGTGAAATAAATAAATAAAATCTTTAAAAACAAAAAAAAAAAACAAAAAAACAAAAAACAAACAAAAAAAACAAAATCTATTTGAGGTTAAAACAAAAACAAAAACAAAAACAAAAAACCTAAGGATAAACCAGTCTATATCCATAGCACAAAAGGTACTGTATACTGAACAATCTAATTTCTAATATGACTATGAAGTCCTGATATGCAGCCAATCCAAAGAAGGGTGTTTTTCCCAGGGCCCATTTTCTCTTTGCTTATCACTTAAAACCCTTTGAAAGATTTCACAGGGATTAATGGTCAGCCCCCCCGGGAGGAATTGGGGCTGTTTCGCACTGTGAGCTAGGCTGACACAGACTTCATTCTTCAGTGTTCTGGGGTATCAGGCACATGTTTTTAGCCGTCATCACCATCCTAAAGAGATGAAAGCCCCTTGAAGTCAGTAGGAGATTCATTTTAAAATTAGTTCTGTAGAAAACAGAGTAATTTAAGGAACTGGGCTACAGACAGTATTTGAATAAAGCAGACATAATGTGTCAAATAACACAGATTTTTATTTGAATTCTAGTGTTGGTGTGGGGGGCTGTGTGTGTGTGTGTGTGTGTGTGTGTGTGTGTATATACAGAAGACACTGTGGGAAATGTGCATTTGAGCCCTTGCTTTGCTTCATTAACTTTCATTGTTCAGGAAGCCTCTCAACATTTGTTTGTACAGTACCTGTGTTTGCATAACTTTGTATAAATATCAAAACCAACGTCCATCATGACAGCCTGAGAGTAAGCTCTCTGCATGCTTACCTGTATCCACGTCCTCAAAGTATGGTCTGTTTAAGTTAGTGTATGGCATGGTCCTCATTGGAAGCAACTCATATTTCAAAAGGGGTTTGAGACTGGATTTAAAGAATCTAAAATGAGGCAAATATAAAAACTATTATGCGCTGAGAAGAGATTAGGGCATGTTGCTCATCTCATACCTCAAACTTCTAGCAACGGCTGAGTTTGAGGAAGATACCAGGAGTCTCTACGCAGTGAAATTCTCCTTTTGCTATGTGGCAGGAAGTGGGGGAGGGGGGAGAGAACCAAAAAACCCTGAAACTTCCCAGTAATTGACATGTCATGCAAAAGATCAAAACAACAACATTATTTCAGTTCTACAACCCACCATGGACAAGTCTGCTTTCACAGAGGTATGTATCCCTCCCTCTCCATTTCTTTCTTGGAATCAGTATAGTAATTGCAAGGGAGGGCCTCCAAAGGGTGAGTTCTGGGGGAGAATTGTAATCAGCAGGAGAGACTCTGGGGAAGAATTATAAAATACGTCTTCACAGATGCTTGCTCCAAACACAAACACAGGTGGTTGTGAGGAAGGAAATGCATAGGTCTTCACTAACCATATTAGTAAACTGCCAGTCATTTTTAAAATCTAACCCAGTGTTGCTGGTTGCAACTAGCTCCCTCTGAAGTGAGGAACAAAATAAAACTCGAGGATTAACATGACTGCATGTCAATGTATTTCTCCAACTTGGCTTCTTGGAGAATTTGAGTCCAAGGAGGATTATTAAAGGAGAGGGGAGAGTTATTCTGAGAAGAGTGGGCCATTGTGAAGGGCTTTGCAGTAAGAGTCTCGGGTTTATGCCTTTCACAGGGGCAGGAAATAGAGCAACAAGCAGTTCAGTGTTACTACCCAGATGTGGCAAGAGATTAGGCAGGAGAGTCAGAAGTCTTATTAGTTATCATATATATATTTACAGAAATGCACAGATACATGTGTCTGTATAACAGTGACACAAATATGTATACATAGACAAGTAAGCACATATCCCAAAGATCTTTACTTTTGCTCCCACTTTCCCTTGCATGCAACACTCACCACTGTGTGATTTACTCACTCTTTGGCATTTCTCATTTCATAGCTTCTTGCATAGTGCTTTGCCAGCAGTGGGCTCTCCATCAAGATATGTTGGCCAACACTGTGGCCAAAGTGTTTTCAAATAGTTCTGGGGACAATAATGCAGTTGACATGCATGGCCACATTCAATTGCTGAAGAAAAATCAGGGTTTTTGACCACTTCGATCAGACACATTTGCAATTAGCCAAGAAGCATGACTCCCCCAACAGGCCAGGGACATGGCTAAGCTCCTTACAATTATGATTGCATTTCCTACTCATTAGGCCATCATTTAAAGGATTGCCTGACTTGTTTGTAGAAGCAAATCAATATATTTAGGAAAATAAAGAAAGAACTTATCCTAAGGGGGTAAAAAATGATATGAAAGCTTGATATAAGGACATGGATCCCAGTTTGGAGAGAGCAGAAGTGTTTGTAAATACAGAATGAATGTATGAGGCATAGAAATAAATGTGTGTTACCACTAGAGTCAATCTAGTTTTCTCTAACGGAGTGCTACACGTTGGATCAGCTGAATTACATATATCCCAATGTTATCAAAATCTTTAAGAAAATTTATATCACAATAATATTTCTGCCATGTCACATACGCCTTTTCTTTGAAGGAGTTAATTCCCAAAAGGCATTTACTGGTTTATTCTTTAAGTCAAGATGGCAGGATAAATAAGACTGTAAAATTAACAGCTGGCTCAGAGTTCTCCTTAGGGTGAAAACTAACTTTGTTTAGGAAAACACCTTGATATGCTGCTTTAGATGTGTGAACCCTTAGGGCATGTTTTGGAACAATCTTGGAAGAAAAAAAAAGATAAATTTATCTGTCCAAAATCTTAATAGGAATTTGAAAGAAAACAAGAAATAGGAGGGGGGGGGGAAACAAACAAACAAACAAAAACCACCCAAAAACCAAAAACCAAAATACGTGCTCCCTCTGAAGGAGAGGGAGACAGAGACAGAGACAGAGATAGAGACAGAGAGAACAAAGCAACATGTTTGGAGGCTTAGATGTTGGAACTCTGTAATTACTGGTGGGTAGCTGTCAGATAAAAGGCTTTAAAGAACAGGGTTAATATTCAGTATTGAACAGTTTGGGAATGATTACTGCTATGCAACCCTCTTCTGTTGCCCCATTTCTTGGTAAAACCTGCTGCACCTACAAATGTCTTGTGGGGACAGCATTTTGGAGAAATCAGAGGTGGATATTCCATCTTCAGGTCAGCATAGGGCAGAGTCATAAACAAATACAGAATACGAGACACTTATAGAAACCAGCATTCAGTAAGAAGAAAAATTCAGCATTAGAAGGAACCATGAGATAGGAGGAGCACCTGGGTGGCTCTGTCTGTTAAGCGTCCAACTCTTGGTTCTGGCTCAGGTCATGATCTCACCGTTATGGAATCAAGCCCCACAATGGGCTCTGTGCTCAGTGTGGAGTCTGCTTTAATTCCTCTCCCTCTCCCTCACTCTTCCCATGAGAGTATCAGCCTTGGAATCTTGCTAAGATCCTCAGATTTAGCTTCTAGAAAGAGGAACTGTTGCAATTTTAAGTAAATCTTGATAGATGGGATGACCTGAACTGATAGCAGAATATATTAATATTTGCTTATTGGGTGTGTACCACCCAACACAACATTTGTATTGGGTGTGTACCACCCAACACAACACTTATATTGGGTGTGTACCATGATTAGGTTCTAGACTGAGTAATTTCTAGTTACCTCCTCCAACAACTACGATAAAGAAAAAGTGAGAAAGAGAAGGATGAGGAGAAGAAGAGCAATACAAGAACATGCAGAAAAGTAAATTAATAGAAAAACTATTATAACTAAGCTCAAATTATATGGGCTAATGAGATAAAGCATAGAGAAAACTGACTTCAAATAACACATACTAGGCAGACCTGTAGTTGAGTACATTCACAATCTTCTTCATGGGACCATTTTTACATATGTCAGAGCACTTCAAAGGTCTTTATAAATTCAGTCTAAGTTAAATAGCCATCACCACTAAGTTTGCCAATAGAAGGACAATATCTGGCATGAGTGTTAACAAAAGCTAAAACACTGTTACTCTGATCCTTGCCTGTAGCCAACCATAAATGGAGGTAAATTTTCAATCATTCCTAAAACAAAGATGGGCAAATTTAAAAAATGAGCCAAATGCCAAATTTTTCTTTGTACATTTAGTCGTTGACATTAAGTTGTTCCATCAAATCTTTTTAGTCATGGTCACAACCAGATTAAAGAAAAAAAAGAACAGGCTGATAATAAGGGGAAATTGAGATAAAGAACTAACACGAAACATGTATTATCATACATGTCAGGGAATAATTACCATATATAGCATTATCCATTATGCACTTCTATCCATTTATGCAAAAAAAGCAGTTCTCCCACAGTTCTTCTGTAGCATCAGATAAGAGAGAATATAATTCCCCTGCATCAAGTATGATTAGACCATATTTGGAATATCATCCACAGACATTTTAAGAGCATTAAAAAAGACTAATGTTATTTGACACAACCTCTTATAAGAACAATTAACATTCACTGAGTACTTTATGCTGTGCCAAGCACTGTTTACGTGCTAGCTCACGTAATTCTCACAAAAATCCCATGAAGTAGATACTATCATATTTATATTTCACAAATGGGGAAACTGAGGCATAGAGGAGTTTACAAGAGCTAGGTTGTCTACACAAAATCACAGCTATGAGGCAGCTGGTCAAAGTTTGGGACCTTTATAAGAATTTACTTGTGAGTCACCTAACTTGATCTACTAAAAATCAGTGTTGGCTTTATGGGTGTTTTGAGGGCTTTTTTCTGGAATTTCTCACTGACTCTGGCTTTATTTCAACCACCTATTCCTGGGTGCATTAGCTCCCATGATGCATTTGGCTTTTCTGCTCACCTTTGACTCTTTGTTCATTTATTGAACCTGACAATAGGTTAGTCTATTTGGTTATGATTCCTTAGGGGTATGGCTTGTTTATCTTCTACTCTCTTCCCTCTTAGTTTTTCAGAATTCATAAACATTGAGAATCTATTATGCACAAGATATTATGTTAGTTTCACAGAGGGGACTACTAAAAGAAAACAGAGGTAGTAGTTATTATTAAATTGTATATTTTAGAGAGCTTGTCTCTCTGTGGTTTGGGGGTGGGTGTTCTAAAGCTTACGAGACATAAGAGAAATCAAGATTTGGATGGTAGAGGGTGTCATGTAAAAGAGAGTGATCTAAACACTTGAGTCTCTCTCCAGCTAGTCATGAGCACATGAGCATTGACCTGGACATTGTGAAAGTCCCAGAGTCCCAGAGTTCTACTGTGGTCACCTGTTTGTACTTGGAGGTAACTATGACTTGGGCCTTCTGATCATCTTTGTACAGTTTAAATCTTAGACCTGTGTGAGGATATAGAGAGGTCTCATTTTTTTCAACAACAGAAACAGATTTATTCCCCTCCTGTACTGGATCATTTTATTGTCAAATTGGTCAAACTGAGAAATATGTTTCCAGAATTCTCTTATCTGTATGATACTGGGTTTTACTTGGCAAAGGAAGGAGGGGAGCACTATGAGAGATTCGGGAGGCAATTAGTTAATATGATTCTTGGAAGATCTTCATGATTGCGTAAAGTGAGAGCTGCCAGTTGCTGAACTGTCTGGTGGTTTCCTGTTTGTCCTTGGCCTATCTCCCTCTGGATCTAGTTCTTCACCCTGGCTTTTGGACACCCTGACCAATAATGTCCCCAGGACCACCAACAGATGCTTAACTGAGTATCATCAGAGATGGTCCCTACACAGAGGCAGCAACTTCCAGTAGACCTCTCCACAAATGTCCCTTGCGTAGTCCCACCTCTGTGGCTGGATTTGTCTGGCATCTCAGATTCTCCCTGTAAACTTCAACCTATCCTCCTGCACCAGTACTTTGAGCAAATTGATTAAATACTCCTATTGATCCTCCACTTCACTGTTCAAGGCATTCACTTCCCCAGCTCCTCCAGAAATTATGTTAAGATCTAATTCTTTTTTTTTTTTTTTTAAAGATTTTATTTATTTATTTCACAGCGGGAGAGAGATCACAAGGAGGCAGAGAGGCAGGCAGAGAGAGAGAGGGGGAAGCAGGCTCCCTGCGGAGCAGAGAGCCCGACGCGGGCCTCGATCCCAGGACCCTGAGATCATGACCTGGGCCGAAAGCAGAGGCTTTAACCCACTGAGCCACCCAGGCGCCCAAGATCTAATTCTTATAATAATTAATTCTTAGCATCCAAAATGGCTTTGCCATCTTGATTTAACTCTGGCTAATTCAGACTCTTCGAAGTGTACTGTTTTCATCTCAGAAACCTAAGACATGTGGAAAAGGCTTGGAAATTGGTGCCAGGTGAGGCTGGAAAGACAGCAAGAAATCTATTAGGAAAGGCTAGGAAAAAGGCCAAGACACTCTAGAGGTTGGAGAAAGGATAACCCATGTTATGTTATTGTCAAAAACCTTGCCTATAATAATGTGAAAGTCAGCAAATGCACCTTGTGAATTTGTGGGCCCAACTCTCCGTCTCCACCTTTACATAGGATGCTGGAAGTGCCAACTGGCTTCTTTTTAGCTGCCTGTGAAAGATAAGAGATAGACATGGATAGAGATAAAGAGATATAAAGACAAAGAGATATAGATAGAGACAACAGAATTATAGAGACAAAGATAGAGATGGGTACAAGAAAGAAACTTTCTGTTTGCAAGCAGAATATAGAAGATATATGGAAGTGCCAGGATTTATTAGGCTGGAAAATAAAATTATATTTCATTCCACGTATTGCCTCCAGTAAAAAAAAAAAAAAAAAAAAATTCAAGGTGAAATGAGACCTGGGACCAAAGATCAAGTCAAGGGTTTATCTCTAAGAAACTAAGAAACCTTCTTAAACCTTGAAAGATCTAAGGCAATATCAACCATATAACCAAGGCAGTGTGTGGAAGAACCACCCTGCCAACTCACAGAATTGTAAGAAGTAATTCATCCTGTTCTTAAGTCACTAAAAGTTTTCGGGTGATTTTTTATGCAGCTCACAAATTCAAGAGTTATCTCTAATTAATTTCCTTAAAATAATAAAAGTTACTCCAAAATCTACTCAATACATAAATCTAAACATGGATTCAATCCCAGGATCCCAGGATCATGACCTGAGCCAAAGACAGATGCTTAACCAACTGAGTCACCCAGGTACTCACCATTTCCAATTTTTTTTTTATTTTTTTTTTAAAGATTTTATTTATTTATTTCACAGAGGGAGAGAGATCACAAGGAGGCAGAGAGGCAGGCAGAGAGAGAGAGAGAGGGGGAAGCAGGCTCCCCGCCGAGCAGGGAGCCCGATGCGGGCCTCGATCCCAGTACCCTGAGATCATGACCTGAGCCGAAAGCAGAGGCATTAACCCACTGAGCCACCCAGGCGCCCACACCATTTCCAATTTTTAATAAATTTTTTTATTAAAATTTTTTCAAGTTTGCTTTTCTTATGTCTTCACATTTTTAGATTTCTTTTCTTAGAAATGGAGCTATTGACCTAAAATCTTAATATTTATTCATTCTTGGACTATTCATTTCATAAATATTTATTAAATGTTTCCTGTGTTCTGTCTCCACGTTAGATGTGGAAATATAATAGTGAACAAGAAAGACGTGGTTTTTGTCCTCTGGGAATTTTCAGTTCAGTTAGAGATACACAATAATGACCAGGAAATTATTATACAGAATTATAAGTATTACCATAGAGGAACTCTATGCTGCTATTGAAGCTCAAAGAAAAGGTATATGTCCCTAACATGGGTATCAGGGAAAGTAATACCCATATGAGAACTAAAGGATAAGAGCCAAGCAAAAAAGAGATGCAGTACTGGATGCAGTGAAAAGGAAAGGGGTATGAAAATGCCAGAGGAAACAAAGCATAGCACAGCTGACTTGTAGGTGAAGAAGAGGAGTCTGTGTGGCCAAAGAAGCAACTGCAGAGATACCTGGATGCTAAATCACAAACAGCCTAAGAACCTTATTATGAAGCCCTTCGCCCTTCACCTGGAGAGCCATGTTGACCTCCTATTAGGTATTGCAGAGGGATTTATATCTTTAAATAATCACCCTGGAGTGGTGGAGAATGGTTTCGAGGAGAAGTGGAAGAAAAACTTGGAGGCTGGGAGTTCTGCCAAGAATCTGTCTTGAGATACAGGTGAGGGACCTATGCTAAGACAGCATGGACTGACAGAAATGTAGGTGGATTAGTGAGTTATTATAGTGTAGACACCATAGAACTTGTTGGTTAATTAGACTTGGGACATAACTGAAACAGAAAAATTTCAGGCATTTGCAACCATACAAATAGTGATATTCTTTTATGAGATAGAGAATATAGAAACAAGAGAAGAGAAACAAGTGTGCAGGATATGATAGTTACTTTTTTTTAAGCTAAAGACATTCAAGTTTGAATGTCCGGCATGTAATTGATTATAATAGTCTGGCTTTCATGGAGAGATCTGGCCACTAGAAGTGGAAAACATTGACTCAGTTATCCAAATGTTTTCTTCTGATGATTATTTCGAAATTGGCATTAGAGAGCCTAAGAATCTGGATATTCAAATGAACTTTTTCTCTTTTTTGCATGAGTTGTGTGATCCAAAGTCTGTGGACCTTACATGCAAGCAGCCACCACATCAGATTTCCAACTGGAAAGAGTCGACAATTTACCTTGTCATTTACTTAACCTGTGTATCTCTCTTAGAACCAGAACATACATAGAGATTTTCAAACTAGAACAAAAAATTTTTGATTGCTAAATTTTTAATTCTTAAATATGACAAATTTTAAATAATGGGTGAATGAATTGCTTAAGCAAGTTGATTCTCAACTGGCAAAACTTTTTGTTCATCACTGTTAATCATTCAGTATTGAACTCAATTTGTAATAACATTACAGAAAATGCAGATGGAAGGTTTTCAATGCTCCCTAAAAGATATGAGTTATCTTTTCTTCTCTCTCTCTCTCTCTTTTTAAATGACTGAATTCTTGCTATAATCAGGCTGGCAGTTTATTTTTCATGAGATCATTAGGCACAGACAAACAGACAAACTGCAAGTGAAGAAAACTGGCTGACAGGTATATTTCTACTGCAGAGATACTTTTCATTAATAAGGAAGATAAATTCATCCTTTGTGTTTCAAATGAATTATTTCCAAAAACAAATGGCAACAAGTGCCAACTCAGTTGAAGTAAAATGAGAAGCTTCTACAGTGATTTAGAGATGGGAGAAAAAATTTCATAGATGTTCATGGTAAGAAGTCAAAGTGTTTGAGAAAGGAGCCTTGGCCAGCAAAGTTCCAGAGCTGTTTCAATGCCTCTGCTAGTTTTTTTTTATCCTTGAACAAAATAAAATAAAACAAAACATTTAGTGTCTTAGCAAGTGTAGAAATTTAGACATATAGTCTTTGATGTGAAATCCTGGAAGAGTCAGGTCCACTGTCGTGCAGTTATCAATATCATTGGATAAGGTCTATCCTTCAGCCCCCTGGGGAAAAGTCTAAAGGTGGCATCTGGAAAAGTAAGTGCCTTACATCAAAACCTATCTTACTTGACTTTGCTGGCACAGCAAGTACGAGAACTTAGAAGTTATTCTTCCAAATGATTAATCACAAGTCTCTCCTTGAAAATTCTCCTAAAGTAAATTTCCAGAATTCTTTTAGATGAAAGCTATTTAAATAATGGGCTGTTTATAACTATAGAAATATTTATGATCATAGACTTGAGAAAAAAGAACAAAAATTGGAGAAGATGAGAGAGGGATTAAGAAAGTGGTGATGTCAGTGATATCAAATAAATTCATGAGACATGCGTTCCTCGAGGCTTGGTTTACCTTTCTAAAAATATCAAGGGTGCTCCAGATAATGGAAGAACTCTTTTATAATTGTTGGTAAAGTGACTAAGCACCTACAAATATTGTTTTGGAGTCCTTGTCTAGGAAGAAGGAACTCATGATCAAAATAAAATGTATAATTGTGTGCATACCAGCTGTGTAATTGTAGGCAAATTACTTCTCTCAATCAATTTCCTCATCTTAAAAGTGGAAACTGTAAGCTCATGTATGCAGGGCTGCTGCCAGTATTAAGTTATGCCATCCTGTCTACACTACTTAAACTGGGATAGTGGGCTATGTTCCTGGCACTACTTAAAACCACCAAATAAACATGGTACACATTAGTCAATGGCAGATAATTGGGAACACATTTGATGCATGTAAGGTTGGAGGAAAATTCCTTCCACTTCCAAAGGTGAAGTCCAAGACTATAACCACATTTCAGGTTTGCAGTAGCCTCATCGGGCTGCATGTAACCCCTCCCCCCAAACTCTAGGCAAATAATGTGAAATAATTATTCTTTTTAAAGGCAATTTTAGTTGGGCAAAATGAGAAGTTTTATTTTATGTGTAACTATCTAGTATACAGTAGGCCTTCCATAAATGGTTTTTAAAGAAACTGAATCACCAAGAGCTAAATATTTAGTACAGAATAAATACATAAGCATATTCACCCTGTGTGGATATCTCATCAATAGCCCAGGAGGTAGGTACAATTATCATCACTATAAAAAAAAAAATACTGTGTCTAAATCCTGACGGCTAATGGGTAGGAAAGTCAGAATTCAAACTCAGGCCATTTGATTCCTAAATTGATGCCTTTAGCAACTATGTTGTACTAAAAAGTAAAATCAAGACCCACAAAACTTCAAGATTCATGTAGTGGCCCGAACACCTGCAGAAACAAAGACAGACCAGGAAACAGCAACACAGAGACATTCGGAAGCCAGAACCGTCCTGTGAGAACACCACCACAAGCACACCGTCACGGCCAGGACTCCCTCCCGCTTCACTCAAGCAGCCCGGAAATACTTTAAAGCCTTCTCTGCATTTCCGTATTTAAGGTGCTGTGTCCTTGGGAGACATATATGATTGGCCAAGCTGGAGTTACACGTGTAGATGTGGCTTTGGGGAAGCAGAAAGGGGGGTTTTCATGCTTTGGGATTCAGTTAAGGGAAACTGAATCATAACTTCCATTGAATCACATCATTTGGATTATTTCTCTAAAATATGAAAGAACATTTGATGCTGAGCAGTTAAGAAAAATGTGTCCACAAACTTTTTCAACTAATGTGATGAAAATGTTCTTTGTATGGCTCAACAGAGACCTGTTGTTTCCCAAGGAAAACAATCCAAGTCTTCGAGTCCGAATCGCCGCATAGTGTACCTACGTCCGCTAGCGCTGTCACATCACCCGTGAATGGTCTGCAACCTCTAAGCCTGCGTTCTCCAATATGCTAGCCACTATTCACAGGAGGCTAGCTTGTAGGCATTTGAAATAAGGCTAGTAAGAATTGCAATGAGCTATCAATATAAACTATACAATGGATTTTAAAAACGTGGGTTGAAATGGTAATATTTTAGGGCTATTTGATTTTAACTTTTTATGGTAATTTTACCTTTTTAACTTCTTAATGTGAGTACTTAAAATTTTAAAATAACATTTGTGGTTCACATGATATTTATATTGGACAGCGCTGCTTCAGACTAAATGGAATAGTTAATATGAGTACTAACACTAACATGGCCTACCCACTCTATTTGGAGAAATAGGTAGGAAAATACGGACATTATTTAAAATATATAAATTTATATGCTACATGTACCAACGGACATGGTGAAGTACCTCATTAAACTAATATTACCACAAAGAATGACTATGAATAAAATATATTTAAAAAATAGATCGAAAACATCAGTGAAAAACTTAAGTTGCAGATATATGAAAAGCCAAGATCTTAGAGAGTAGTAAAATGCATTGGGATGAGCTCAATATTCTCCTGGCAATTTTCCCCCAAAGCAATCGCCAATTCCTAAATCGGAAATGTGCAGAGTGAGATACTGAGAAAAAAAAAAAAGGCAGAAAACTGCTGCTAAGAAGATAAGCAGAGGATGGAGAAATATTTTTTTATTTGTCTCTTGATGCTGGACACATTGAAGTCACCATGGGGTGCATCCGATCCCTAGTCTTACTTATCTGATAACTTGAAGTTTAGACTCTGATTAATATCTCCCATTTCTTCCATGCCCCAGCCCTTGGCAAGCATCTACTCTTTGTTTCTATGAGTCTTGCTTTACTTAGATTCCACATGTAAGTAAGATCATTCAAACTTTTCTTTCTCTGTCTGACTTATTTCACTTAGCATAATGTCCTCAAGTTTCATCCACATTATCACAAATGGGAGGATTTCCTTTTCTTAATGGCTTAAAAATATTCCATTGAATATATATGTCACATTTACTTCAGCCATTTCATCCATCAGTGGACACTTAGGTTATTTCCATATCTGGCTATTGTGAATAATGTTGCAATGAATATGGGGATGCAGATATCTCTTCAAGATAGTGATTTCCTTTGAAGGTCTTTCTTTTAATATTCTCTTTTTTAAAAAATTTTATGAGACAGAGAAAGAAATTGAGAGAGAGTGAGCACAGGAGGAGGAGCAGAGGCAGTGGGAGAGAGAGAATCCCAAGAAGGCTCCCCACTCAGAGTGGAGCTCAACAGGAGGCTTGATCTCAAGTCCCTGAGAAGATGACCTGAGCTGAAATTAGGAGTTGAATGCATAACAAACTGACCCACCCAGGCACCTCCTTTTTAATATTTCCTTTTAGTTAAGGTCAGATATTGACTTATTTCAGCTTTTACATGTCTGAAAGATTATTCATTTCATGTTTGAAAGTTACTTTTTTTCTGGGTTAAGAATTCTAGTTTGGTAGTTTCTATCTTTCAGTACATTAAGGTATGTTCAATTGCTCCACTGTCTTCTGGCTTGCATATTTAAAAAAAAAAAAAAACTCTGCTATTTTCCTTAGCTTCGTCCCTCCACTTGTCTTTTTCCCTCTGGCTTCTTTTAAGATTTTCTCTTTGTGAGGTGCCTGAGTGGCTCAGTTGGTTAAGCATCTGCATTTGGCTCAGGTCATAATCCCAGGGTCCTGGGATCAAGTCCTGTATTGGGTTCCCTGCTCAGTGGGCAGCCTGCTTTCCCCTCTCCCTCTGCCTGCTTCTCCCCCTGCTTGTGCTCTCTCTCTCACTATCTCTCTCACAGTGTCAAATAAATAAATAAAATATTTTTTAAAAAAGACTTTACTACTGTTATAAGCAGTATTGATCATTATTATATGTTACATGAAGTATTGATAGTATTGATTATTATATGCTTTGGTATTTTCATCGTGTTTTTTGTGCTTTTATTAACTCAAATTTTATAGTCAATTCTTCAACTTTGGGAAAATTTTAGCCATTATCTTTTCACAAATTTCTCCTCTCAGACACCTCTAACCCCAACTCCTGCTGCCCCACAAAAAAAAATAATTTGTTTTCATTTTTCAGTTTGAATAAAGTAAAATTTAAACCAAAATGAAGAATGAAGGGAACATGACCCTTCCTTTTCCAATTCTTTCCTGGACGCCAGACAACCTCCAGTCTCTCCCATTCCTATTCCCCTGCCCAGGGGACCCAGGCACCTGGGCTGGTGTAACGACCTCATAAAACCTGGATTTTCACTTAAAAGTAGTCTTTCGATTTCTCTAAGCTTCACTTCCTATGTCTGAGGAGACAGTTCGGCAAGTTGATGTTTTCCAGCTCTGACCAACAGAGTTCTATCCTGAAGTCAATTTACCTAAGCTTGAAACAATTTTTTCTTTTTCTTTTTTTTTTTTTAAGATTTTATTTATTTATTTCACAGAGGGAGAGAGATCACAAGGAGGCAGAGAGGCAGGCAGAGAGAGGGGGAAGCAGGCTCCCTGCCGAGCAGAGAGCCCGATGTGGGCCTCGATCCCAGGACCCTGAGATCATGACCTGAGCCGAAAGCAGAGGCTTTAACCCACTGAGCCACCCAGGCGCCCGAAACAATTTTTTCTTTAATCATCAATTAATACCCTTAGGAATCTCCTCTGACCATTGGATCCCAGTGGTTCTAATAGATTTCTAGTTACTGTTTTAGTCTGGAGGTAATGTCCAATAATTCCCTGAGGTCCGCATGGATCCCGTTTACTAGTATTTAGTTTCCTAAATAAGTATTTGTACATTTCTTTGGGTAAAGCTACTTCCACAGACATACTTGTCTGTGGTTCTTCCTGAAGGATATCCATTCAAACCTTAATCTGAGGCACAGGCCTTAGATTTGGGGAAGAGTCATGATTCTCTAAAAGAGTGACTTAAGTCAAGCCTCTCTGTCCATTTTACATGCAAATAGGACCTTAGCAGTTTGTCCACATATTTGGCTCTGGGGAAGGTCCTAATTATTACTCATCAGTAAATGTCTCTGAGGACCATATTCAGACTACCACATAGGCTCTGATGACAATTACAGAAATTACGCCCCGCTCCCCTTAGTTGGTTAAACACCATGCCACTGTCCTAGCCATCTCAGAAACCTCCTATCTCCAAAAGAATTAGGGACCCTATTTCAATGGTACCATTTCCTATCTCCCACTTGCATGGTGATGCCTCCTTTAAGAAGGAAGCCATCTGGAACCTCTGGAGCCTCCAACAGCATGTAAATAGTGGGCACATGATTATTCAAGCATGATCAATCTATGCTGGCATTTCTATCTCCCAACACCCTTGTATTTTATCTGTATATTATACCAGAGTAGTTTCTCTCATTTTAACTTCATTTAAAGTGGGCCACCATTGAATCACAGTTTCTATCTGTTTAGAACCATGGCATTGAATGCAGATTCTCTAGTAAATTTATCAGCTATCAATAAGTTCATCCAGACCTTTAGTGGAGAATCTTGGACATTCCCATAGTCATCATTGAGATTTTTACCAATAAAATTTAGCAAATTCTGGAAGTCTTGTATATATGCCTTCCTTCTGTGTCTAAATTTGTAATTTGTCTTTTAGGTCATATTGATATTTCCCTCCAATTAAAATAAAATCTACATAAAAATAGGGCTTTTGTCTGTCCTATTCATTGCTGCATGAAGGTGGCATTTAATGAATATTTAGTGAATGAAATAATGAATGAAATTTTGAGTTGTAGGTCTGGGAATAACGAAAGGTAGTAAAACAAGAAGAGAACTGACTCCTTGTACAGCTACAACTCTCTCAGGGAGAGACAGTCCAATGTGTTAGCACTTTGTAAAACTTACATGCTGAATTCTCTCTGTGTTAGATCCTAGCTGACACCCAGGATATATGTATAATGTAGCTTTTCTTATTACTAAAGATTACTCAGTCATTATAGTCATTAGTTTTAATCCCAATGGCTTTTGCTCTCTGTGAGAAGTAGATTAAGTAATAATTTTCTCAATAAGATATAACATTATAAGTTTCTAAATAAATGCAATATCGGCATTCAGAGAAATAGATCTAAGCACTGGAATGATTTGTTTTCAAGCAGGAGTCTTTCTTTTGAAAGTCTTCTTAAACAAGTTTTCTGATACTTCAAGATGATGAGTAGGGTATATTGAACAACTTCTTTCTGTTAAGGATTAAGGTGATCCTTTTAGGTCTTTTTGCTACTCTCCAAGATGCTACAATTTTTCCCAAAGCTATGATCTGCAGAAAGTAAACCCTGCCCTAATCTAGTCAATCACTGTATATTTTAACTTAAAACTTCTTAGATGAAAAAAGGTGCAATTTTAATATTTTTCTTCATAGCTCTGTTACAAATTAAAATTAAACCCTAAAGAATAATGCTTTCAGTGCCCCTGTTTCTACAAAATAGCAATATACGCTGTTGAAGTGGGAGAATACTCCCCAACCAATCAGACTTAGGTCGATCTCTTATACTTTCACCTGGCAGTTTTCCTGGGCTTGCCTTAGCTATTTAGTGGTAAAGGTAAATTCATCTTTAATTTAGTTTCATCTGAAACCAAAAAAAGCACTCCAGTTCCCTAGACTACTGTTCTTTTCTCACATCAAATAAATATGAGAACTTCTATTGTAAATTAAGCAGTATTTCCCCCTGAAGCCTCTCTCTGGAAATTCCCGTTTAGAAGATGATAGATAGTATCTTCAAAAGCATCACCCTCCATGAAATTCCTCTCCCAATCTGGACAATCTTCCCTGTGATTTCTCCTTGGCTAAATTGCTTTTAATTACATTCCTGTTTGCTTTTCTTCTGATCTTCTGAATTAAATTTAGCATTAATACGATGTGTCCCAGCAAGCCATGTAGTTTTATTACTTTCCTAACCTGGATTTTTTTTTAACAGAAATTTTAATGGCCTATATTTCTTTTCACCTTCATCCTCATCAATGAACATTTCAAATCTGGCTTGAATATATACAACAGAATAGAGTGTGAACATTCAGAAAAGTTTGCCACGTTAGCTAAAGGTTAAAATATTTACAGCTGATATTAAAATAAAAGGTACTTCTCAAATGGATGATACTTGAAAAAATAAAGTGTATTTTTAACATTCAGTAAAGTAGCTAATGTGGAATGTTCAATAAAAATTATATCAAACTATTTTTGGGGAAGAGAGTGTATTAATTTCCTACTGTTGTGTAACAAAGCACTGAAAATTTAGCAGATTAAAACAACACCTGTTTATTAGCCCACAGTTCTGTAATTCATGTAGCTGATTCTCTTTGCATGGGTACCACAAAGCTAAACTCATGCTGTTACAGGCTGACTTTTTATCTAGAGGTTCTGGGGAAAGCCACCTCTGAGTTCATTCTCGTTATTTTACAAAATTCAGTTCCTTCCATTTGTAAGACTCAGGTTCATGTTTCCTCACTGACTGTCATTCAGGGGCCACTTTGGCTATAGAGGTTTCACACATTGACTCTTTGCTTTGTGCTCCCTTCTTTTTTTAAGTCAGCAAAGACATATCAAACCCTTCTTATGGTTAGAATCTCTCACTTCTTCCATCTCTGCCCTCGAGACCCAGATTTAAAAGGCCAATGTGATCAGAAAAGGTCTACCTGGATAATCTCCCTATTTTAAGATCAACTAATTTAGGGACTTAATTACATCTGCAAAATCCCATTTGCCATATAATGTAACATAATTTTGGAAACGATATCTGCTATTAATCCAGATTCCACCCACGTTAAAGATCGAGGGTCATTGGAAGTCATCTTAGAGTTTACCTACCACTGGGGGCAATGCATAAATTATACAAGGCCACTGAAAATATCCCCATTTAAGTAGTTTTCTTTAAGCAATGCCAAAGTGATTATTTAAAGTAACTAAAGCACTATTGGATAACGTGGAAATTTACTTGGCTATTGAATAATAAAGTTTTAGTTTTAGTTTCTAATGTAACAAGAGTAGAAATCAAAGTCATAGAAATATTTATAGATGTTGCCACAATGGTTCTCAGGAATCAACCTTTAAAATTAATTTTCTTATAAATGCTTTAATCCTTTTAAATCACACTAGCTTCAACAGTTGCATATAGAAATAAAGACCCTGACAGCTAAGAAGCTAATAAATGCAATAGAATTTTCAGCACCTTGTCATTTGCTGCCACCCCTGCCACCACCTCTACACTCCAGGGAATTGGCTATTTGAAGAAGGGTCCAAGGCCCTGAAATGGTGATGGAGCTTGTGTGCAGAATGACACCATCTTGACTCAATGCTCAAGGTGCTAGAAAAGAGTAAAGAGCCAGAAGTAGCTGGCAGTTCAAAATAATACATTTGAAAAAGAAAGCAATATGTGATACGTGCAATCACATTAATAAAGATACAAGAACACTTTGCTCTAGCACCATAAGATTCATGTGAAAGGATAAGAAAATAATTTACAGACAAATTAAAAATTCCTATATGTAAATTTCTATTTTTATTTAATAAAAATTATCCCACCAACTACATTTGTTCTTGTTTCATTTTGACAATTTAATGAGAAGGTATTTCAGTCCTTTACAGAGCAGGCTTTGTATGTGAATATTTTGAACGCTCCCTCCTATTTCCAAATTCATTTGAGTTAGTATTTCATGATATCAAACCGAAATTCCCCATTTGACTAAAATAACACAGACATCACCACAGGCAAATGCCACTACAGAAATGAAACAAAATACTCTTCATTATACACTCTCTTAGATTTCTTAGGGGGTGTTTGTGAAGAGTTGCTAATGCAAGGATTTTTATTTTACAGATTGTTAGGCACTTGCAATGTAGCAAACAATGTTTATGAATAGCTTCCTGGATTTTAAAACATTTTCTACTTGGCATCAGAAATTGAGTTATTTCCTTCCTTGAACACACGGAAAGCTGCTCAAAGGCCTGGGGTTATTGATACCTGGTACTCACTCCAGGTACTATAATGATAGCCGCTACTGACTGACTGGTATTATGGTCAAGAGACTGCTCAAAGTTTTCCTCCTGAAAGCCACAAAAGTATCATTCTGATGTAACAGGTGGAAAATGGAGATCAGAAATATTTGGCAATTTGCCCAAAGTAATAAATGACAGAGTGAAAATTATTTGAACTCGGGACTCTTTAAATCCTCCTGCTAATTCATTCGATAGAAGATGTAAAGGTGTAAAGCAGAAGAAGAAATAAAAATCAGCTCATCTATCTCAATACGACAGCCATTGTTCTGTTTTAGTGAAAACATTTTAAGCTTCTCCATCACCTGTCATTGTCCATTTGTACCCTATGTTTTCTTCTGCAGTAATATTTTGGGTTTGTTTTATAGCTACTAACTCACAAAGTACATATATTTTAGATCTTATAACAAAAAAACTCTCCCTTTCTAGAGTAATCAACATAGGAGAATTGCTCCTTAAAACAGGATCAGAGCACTTCCGGAGCAAGGGACACAACAATTAGTCTCTATGGAGGCTGGATATTATGCTACGGGAATGGGAACAATCTTTGTGATTTCTGTTAAAGAACCAGATTGCACTTGGTGAGGATGCAGAAAGTAAGGATGCCTTTAACCAGATAAAATGTTTATTAAAGTAAGGTCATAGTGGAAAGGCTACAAAAGCAGCTAAACCCAAGAAGGTAGTTGGAAGGAAACTTGAGATTTGGAAATTTTGAACACTTTGATCCTAGAGCAAATTATTTAAAATAACTTTCAATATATTAAAAGGAGTCAATAAGCTTTTTGAATGATATCAGATAAATATGTGAATGAATGGTACATGCTCCCCATTCTTACAGTAAGTTAATACTTTGATTGTGGCTGTTTGGATAGCACTGAACAGCTGAATATGACAACCATCACGAACAAGTACTGGACTTCACAAGTTAGGAGACAACTTGAGGGAGGTAAATTCACATTTCTTCTCCTATTATCTGTCTGAATCTGCAAACTTGATTAATCAAACAGCTCTGCATAAGTTTACAGTATGGAGATGACTGTCTAAGCAACACAAAGGATAAGGAATTTTATTAATAAAAGATCCCTTTCAATTTGAATTATAAGTACAAACTGAAATATGTGATGTGTAGGTCAACAACTATTTTTCAGTATATTCCAAGTGTTGTAATTTGGAAAAAGACCTAGATCTCTGTGTAATAGTAGAACCTTTTGTCTATAATTGTTTCTAACATTAGAGGCAGAAGTTTTAGTGAAATATTTTCAACTGCCAGTTGTCCTGCCTTTATTCAATGAATTTCAATGAATAACACAGAAATACCAACTAGAAAGTTAAGAAAATAGCATATGGACAGTTCTTTCAAAGAAATACCATATCTAGCCCATAAGATTAGATAAAACTGTAAAGATTTATAAGACTCAGTCTTGGCAATGATGCAGGGAAATGTATAGTGACATATTCATACATTGTTATTAGAAACAGTTTTCAGCTTAACAACATTTAAAACATTAAACCGTTGTATGGGTTTTACCCCAACAATTTAATCCTAGAGAAATATCTGCACTTGTGCATTTATGTATAACACATATAAGGAAGATCACTGTAGCATTGTTTGTAACTAGGAAAAAGCTGAATGGTTTTATCAAAAGAACAAGTATTAAAAAGGCATTCTGTATGTATGCAGGTAAATGCTTTGCAATCATTGGAAATGGTGTACCTATTGGTACTGACATGAAAAGTTTTTCCAGGGCATGTTGAATGAATAAAAGCAAGACATAGAAAAGAATGGACAAAATGACCCCATTTGCTTAAAATATTGCAGCTGCATTTATTTGCAAATGTAGAGAATAAAAAGCAGTGAAGACTCCACTAAGCGGGAAACAGTGGTCATCTCTAATGTGGGTTTGGAAAGGAGAAAAAGGAACATGAAAACTTCCACTTTTCTTTGGATACACTTCTATACTATTTAACTTTTTACAACTAGAATGTGCCATTTGTGACTTTTTAATAATCTATAGTTTCTATATATAGCTGCTAACTGTAAGTAGTGAAGTTTATAGATTTCATAGCATCATGTGATTGATTTCATCTGGCTTTATGATTGAGAACCAATATTTCAACATCAGTAATGTAGCTGAGATGCTTTACTAATCTCCCTCAGCCACGGTTTACATGAAAAACTAATCTGACTGGCCCATTATGTATTTTTTTCTTTTTTTTTTTTTCAAATAAAGTGGTTGTTCTATTGATTGATATTCCTCAAAAATCAGTTAGAAGATTCAAATAAGCAATACGTATAGTTTGTCTATTTTCATATTACTATCGTTCTTTCAAAATTTTTAAGTCTAAGTACAAACAATACTTCTGAATATTAGCACAGTTACAATTATTTGGGTGGGATGATTTTAAAAAACATAATGAAATTGTCCTTTAATGTTAGATCAAGCAATTATTTAGTGAAATAAGCCCTATGGATTTAGGCTTTAGTTTTATCTTACAAAACATTTGCATTAAATCTATTATAACATGTGTTTCATAAGATATTCACTGGCGTTTACCCAGAAGAAAGCACAGTACCAGGAATACTATACACGCTGAATAAATATTTCCTAATTTATGCATTTTTATTGACCATCAATAGGACACTCACTGCCCTTTGACATCCTTTGTGTTCATGAAAAAACTACTTCATTAAAGAAATAAACAGCATAATGTTTAAAATAATAAAAATAAAAATCTCTGCCTGTGTTCAGATATAGAAACAAAAATAATGACTTAGACAGTTTATTCTGTTCTCATTTAACCATATCCCTCATAACTATGAATTGGAGCTCAATAAGCAGTGAGTAAGTTGTACACCAGGACTTTAAAACAACAGTTTCTCGTGTTTCTTTTCTGCTTGTCATTCTTAAATTTTCACTGACTTCCCATCGTTATCAATAAAGGTAAAACTCCTTGGCATGTCGAGAAAACAAAAACAAAAACAAAAACACAAAAACAAAACCAAAACCTGTGCCCATCCCACTCCACATCCTCCAAATGATAAAAAATTAATTTGGATGAACATACCCAGAATTTTATCATCAGAAAATCTAGAAAGACGTCTTTTTAAATTTTAGCATACATGTATATCTGTGCTTAAATAACATTAAAAACATTTAAATAACAGTAAAGAATGTTACTTAGGGGCGTCTGGGTGGCTCAGTTAAGCATCTGACTTCAACTCAGATCATGGTTTCAGGGTCCTGGGATGGAGTCCCGCCGGGGGTCTGCTTGTCCCTCTCCTTTTGCCCCTCCCTCCACTTGTGCTCTCTCAAATAAATAAATAAAGTCTTTAAAAATAAATAAAAAAATAAAAAATGTTATTTAATTTTGAATTTTCCTTCTAAGTCCTCATCTAACCCTGCCTCACTGATTTCACATGTGTTTTCCTTTCTTCTTGAAATCCATCTCTCTGATCCATTTCAGCATACCTCACCCTACCCAGGTTATTCCTCATCTTATCCTTTACCAGGCTGGCTTCAATCCATTCAACAAGGCATAGCTGCTGGCACCATCTCTGCCAGGAAGACTTTCCTGATATCATCCTTCTGGGCTAGGTGTCCTTTCTTTGTGCTTCCATATGTCCATTATGAATGTAGATCTATTATTGACAAGTATTTATTTATTTATTTATTTATTTATTAACCATTTATTTAGATGTGTCTCTCTAAAAATGAGCTGACTTATTGAATGAATGAGTAAATGAGTAGAAGAATATTTATTTCAACTTTTTGCATATTTCAAGTTCTTAAGAAGAATAATTTCTCAAATCTTTATATGCATATAATATATACTGTTAATACAATAAAGTGCTAGCTGGTGAACTAAAGAACCAAACAGAATAAATGGTGTTTTAGTAGAAGGCTATTAATTTATCTTTTTGAAAATGCCATTGATGAGACCAAAATTGCCAAAAGGAAGAGTGGCATTGAACAATGCTCACCACTAAGCAGTCTTTATTTAATTGGCATTTAAGGTATTTTCAAAGGATGCTTGGTCAAAGAGATGTATAGTAGCCTTATGCTGAGCACTATTTAATTATTTCAGTCCTCATCTGTCACATTAGCACTCTCCTGTCTCATTTTCAGTGCCCCCAAAGCAATGCAGTTGATGGATTATGGAAAATAAATCTAGTGTGGAAATACTGATAATTTGCTCAAGGTCAAAAAAAAACCAGGCAAGAGTAATTTGCAACTACTAAATTGCTAGATGTAGTGCTTTGGCTTGCTGCTCTGTAAAACGTGGGAGGGGGACTTGACAAGAGTCAAGACTCTTTAGAGAAATATGCAAATCAAAAATTTACCACCTTTCTAAATCCTTTTAATCCATCAGTTAATCTCAACAATGACCTACTTTTCAGAACACTGAATATGCTTGGCTACCTAATCACGTTATCTCACTCCTCTTCTGCAAACTTTGAAGTGGGAAAGATATATGTATAAATGAAAACATTGATAAAGCACAGCTGTCTGTCATATTTCCAATCTCCTCAGAAAAACAAGTGATTTATAGTGTGATGAAATCAAATCTTCCTCCATGGCATGCTAATGGCTATATTTTAAAACACAGTTAGCGGAACTCATGCAATAGCCCAGACTGATGACATTAACGTCAGATCTTTGAACAAATCTAGTTAATGTGAAAGCAGAAGAGAAAGATGATCTCATTTTGGAAACAACAATAAAAATGATGCTGTTTGGGAAGGAATTGAGACCATGAGAGTTTAGTGTTATATCTTCGAGCTTGCCTTTTATTAGCCAACTTTCCACTGTAAAATACATTAAAAATTCATTTATGGAGACTATAGCTCAGAAATGTTATAAAGTGGATGCTTTGCTGAGAAAAAGATCATCACGTAGTTAGCCTGCTCCAGCCTTTACATCCAGAAGCATTTACTGAAAGCCTACTAAGTCCATAATATTATGCAAGGGACTACAAAGAGACTACAGAGATAAGGAAGAACATATCTTATCTGTAAGGGTTGTAAGTGGGGAATCTAAGACATAGAAACACATCTTGTTAACACATATGTATGTTAAATATAAACATATACATCTGATTAAATAGATTATCTGGTGGCAAATGTCTTAGTTCAAGTTCCTTAGAAGCAGAAGCTAATATAGGGATTTTTATTCAAATAGAACTTATTGGGGACCTCTTTCAGAAAGAAGGTGATGGAAGCAGGGCAGAACAAAGGAAAAGAAAATAAGTGCATAGTTTTAGATGGAGATTAGTTTCAGTCTAATCACATGGGCACATTTTGGAAGAGGATGTTGCTGCAGAATTGTTCGCACTTTGAGGGGACACGTTTGCATCCCATGCCAGCCCGTCATGGGCCACGGTCTGCCTCTGGCTATGTAGGGGTGGGCAGCAGTGCCTCCTCAGTAAAGTAACTCCTATTTGGCTAACATCAAATTTCTGGCAAAGGGGACAGCTGTGAGTTGTCATCAGTCAGCACAACAGTAGAGAATGGGTGTACTGGCTGTCAGGGTGGGATTGGGTTGGATTACCAACATAGTATCATAGTTTTTAAGTATTATTAATTTTACATCATAGCTTTTAAGTTCCAGGATATCAAGGAGAAATCTCATTTAAGTATTTTTATCTTTTTTTATGAGGAACAGGTTAGTGTTATTTCAGCTCTACACACACAGCTGTATCATGTTTGGTAGAATTATGACCTTGCTATTGTCTTTACTTGGAAATTAATCATGGTTTAAGGAGATGTGTATAGGTGCCAATTTGACAAAGGGTGGGTTTGTGATGGTTAATCTTATGTGTCAACGTGACTAGCCACAGGGTGCCCAGATCAAACATTTCTGGATATGTCTTTGTGTTTCTGGGTAAGGTTAGGATTTGAATTGGTAAATTTAGTAAATCGGATTGCCCTCCTTAATGTTGGTGGGCATCATCCAATCTGTTGAAGGCATGAATACAACAAAAGGCAGAGAAAGGAGGAATTCATTCCTTTTTCCTGTCTCACTGCTTGAGCTGGAACACCTCATCTTCTCTTGTTCTCAAACGAAGATTACACCATCATCCCCCCCTGGTTCTTAGCCTTGGGACTCAGATTGAATTATCCCACTGGTTTTCCTGGATCTTCAGATTGCAGATACAGATCATGGGACTTCTCAGTCTCCATAAACCTGTGAACTAATTTCATATTTTATTATTTAGTAATTAAATTTATTATTACTATTATTATTATATCCTATTTGTCTCTCAAGGAACCCTGACTAATACACCTGTGAATATTACCTTATATAGCCAAAGGGAGTTTGTAGCTGTGATTAAATCAATGATCTTAAAATAAGGAAATTACCCTGGATTATCCAGAAGGGTGGAGTGCAATATAAGGATTCTTACAATATGAAAGAGAAAGGCAGAAGAGTGAGAAACAGGGAAGGAGATATGATGATGAAAACAGATATCAGATTGATTCCTCGTTTTATAGATGAAGGGGCCGTGAAACAAGGAATGAAGCATTCTCTGGAAGCTAACAAATACAAGTCTCTAGAAGCTAAATAACAAAGAAAATGGATTCTCCCTTACAGTCTCTAGAAGGAACATAGCCCCATGTCACCCTATGTGATGTTAGCCTATTAGATCCATTCTCAACTTCTGAACTCCAGAGGGTAAAAACATAAATTTTTGCTCTTTTAAGGCCCCAAAATTTTGGTATTTTGGTACAGGAATAGGCATGTTGTAATTTCTATGGTAGAAGGAATCTGATGTAATCTGCTTGCCAACATATGGCTGCCTGGTTTCCTTAAAGCATGTTACCCCATTTGAGACCCAGCTTTGGTCTTTGTTCCTGTCTGATCAGACATCCAGCTGCAGCAATCATTAGGACAGCATTGGAGAAAGGGAGCCCAAGCTGTTGAGTCAATGCATACCCTCTATCTCTACCACCATGGTTATAACATTTGCAAACCCGTTTTGCTAGCACTGAGATGTCTCAGGACAGACATCAACTAGTTGATCATTCTCTCTGCTTGGTGATTTAGTACCTCTTGTTGGTGATTTAGTGTCTCTTATACAATGGCAGTCACCAATGATGTTCACATTTTGTATGCATTCCCATAAAGCTATATACCCATCTCTTCCTCAAACCTCCTACTCCCTGAACTTTTAGCCTCATTCATTACAGGCCCTTGACCAATCAGCTAAGTCATTCATTACTGCACATGAATATCTGCATATCCTTAAATAAAGCCACTTCTAATCCACATAAAGTGGATGGCCAGATGCACTTCCCAGTATTCCCAATTGGTAGGCTTTCCCTTTACCACTGTATTCCAGGACCATCCCTGACTGGAATTTGTTTCAAGAACAACCAATTTCCACTTTGCACCCATATATCAAGTTGGCCCATTCATGAACTCAGTTTGGACCTTTTCTTCCTTTGTCTGCTAGTCATAGTTCATGAAGCCATAGCTGTGACCTGAGGGAGTGGCATCATGCAATAATTGGTGACTTGAGTTTCTGGGCCACCCCTTTATATAAATTTTGGCCTGCTCAATTCCAATCTCTGATGTACAATATCCATCTTATGATAAATTGCTGATCAGTCTACCTTACCAGATAGCCTGGAAGGTCTCATAATAACCAGCCCATAAAGGTTACTTGATTTTCCACAGTCAGGCACTCAGCTTCCACTATGGTCCTGTAGCATGTCAGGAGCTATTTTTCAAATGATATATAAGTTCTCTGCTGCAGATGGCATGGCCTAGTTCCATAATGTTAGAGTTCTGGGCCGTGATTGTCCTACTGGTCTTACCAGGGGCTCCGTTTGGCATCATCTCTACCAAAAGATACCCCTAATACCATGGTACTGACAGGTCATATGCCTCAAATGGCATAGCTGCTTAGGCTGCAACCTAAGATGATTCAACCATAAGCACAAGAATGGCTTATACTGGCCCTTCTTGCTCTGGGCCCAGTTGGAATAAAGTCCTACATGTAATACAATACTTGTGCCAGAGCAGTATTTATACTTGAAATGTGCTGTCTACCAATGGATATCAATATCAATAGGCAAAAGTTTTAGGAGAAACAGGATGTTAGCATAATCACAAAGTATCTTTTCCAGGACATTTATCCATTACAAAGAAATACAGTAACTTTAGAGTGGAGAAACTCAGCAAACACCACTTTCACCAAGTGACCAAGATTAATATACTGGTATTAAGGCATACTGAAATCCTGCACTCTCTGACATCATGCACTGAGAAGGACACAACACTTCTGTGGACTGCTTGCCACAAAATGCACAACCTCAACATGATCACAAGAAGACATCACACCAATCCAAGTATTTTACAAAACAACTGACCAGTGCTCATCACAAATGTCAACGTGATGAAAGATAAGGAAAAATATCTGAATCATCACAGAAAAGAAGAGACAATGGAGACACAATAACTAAATGCAGCATGAGATCCTGAAAAAGGATCCTGGAAAAGTAAAAGAAACATTGAGGGGAGAAACTGGTGCAATTCAAGGAAGGTTCAAGTTTAATGAATGATCTTCTACCAATGGTAATTTCCTGGCTTTGATAATTACACAGTACCTGTGTCATTTATCATCAGGGAAATAAGACTATGAGGTTCATGTGAGTTCTCTGTAGTGCTATTGTAACTTTTGTTGTAAATCTAAAAAGCCTTCAAAATAAAAAGTAAAAAAATAAATTGAACACAAAGTAACCAGGTTAAATACTCCATGTTTTTATCCAAAATGGATAAAAGAGCCAAACGCAACTATGTGCTACTTACTAGAAACACATTTTAACTATAACATGTAAATAGTTGACATTAAGATGCTGCAACCATAAGCACAAGAAAGTTGGTGCAGCTAAACTAATATCAGGCAAAAAACAGGATAAGGAATATTGCCAGAGATAAAAAGAGATATTTTATAGCAATGAAAGGGTCAATTAGTCAAGAAGCCAAAAAAATCCTAAATGTGCATGACTTAATAAAAATTCAAATTATATGAAGCAAAAATTGATAGAAGTAACTGAACAGTTAAAAAAAACTAGCTATAGTTGGAGATTTTAATAACTCTCTATAAGTAATATTTAGAAAAAATGGACCAGTGTATCAGTGAAAATATAACCTTATTAGAAAATGGACCTAAATGACATTTTAAGAATACAATGCTCAACAACTGAAGGTTGTGAATTAGGAGGAAAATCCTAAAGTAGGGAAAATCTTAAGAGACTGACCATGCAGGAGTGCCTGGATGCCTCAGTTGGTTAAGTGGCTGACTGTTGATTTCGGCTCAGGTCATGATCTCAGGGTTCTGGGATGGAGTCCCACATCAGGCTCTGCAATTTGTAGGGAGTTTGCTTGAGGATTCTCTCTCTTCCTTTCCCTCTGCCCCTCCCCCCCAAAATAAATAAATAAATCTTTTAAAAAAAAATTTTAAGAGACTGACCATGTAGTTATTTAACATTAAGAAAGACTTTGCATTTAATTCAAAGGGCAATGAGAAGATAGGAAAGAATTTTAGCAGGAATGTAAATGATATAAATGAATTATACAGTCCACAAAATCCACTCCAAATATCATCATGTGTTAAGCCAAACATTTAAATCGGTTTGGGCCATGAAGAAAAGTTCTAAAATCAAAACAGAACAAAAAGTATATTATCAACACCAAATCACTTTTTTAACATGTAAAAATAAAATTTATAGAATTAAGGAAGATTTTTGATAATGTTTAGGTATCTATTAGGCCAACTATGAGTGAGCAATAAGGAAAGAGATCCTATCTTAGTGCCACTGTCCAGACACACATACATAGGCATGGGCCACACAGACACAGACACAGACACATACACAGACTCACATACACACTCTCTCTCTCTCAATCTCTCTCTCTCTCTCTCTCTCACACACACACACACACACACACACACACACACACACACACACGTCTGAGAGCAGTAAGATCATGCCCTGGCTCAGAATCTCCCAAGATATTCTTTTTTTTTTTTTTTTTAAGATTTTATTTACTTATTTGAGAGAGAGAGAAAGCACAGAGGCAGAGGCAGAGGGAGAAGCAGGCTCCTCACAGCAGGGAGCCCGATGTGGGGCTGGATCCCAGGACCCCGGGATCATGACCTGAGCTGAAGGCAGATGCCTAATG